>WBNM01037366.1:33130-48496 GCA_013399055.1 Ramphastos sulfuratus
TTTTTTTTTTTGACTACTTCATATTTAAGAATAGATTCATGCTTTCAACTATATTGTCCTCTCACTTGGATGCTTCTCTTAATACAGTAAAAGCAACTAGCACAGCAGGTGAACATGAGCAAAAGCCACAGCTCCGCTTTCCCAGCAAGCGACAAAAACATGAATATACACTAGGAAACCTAACTGATGACTGCAGGTAAATAGAGTTAGCATTTCATACCCCTGTTAAATGTCTTAGCTGTAGTGAACATTCAGATATTTGCTTGTACACATTCCTTTTCTCCCTTACACACACACATACACACACACACAACTGTGTGCCCTTCCCATAAACTGAATTTTTTTTCCCCCTGTTTTGTTTTTTGGGGGGGGGCTCGTTTTAGGTAATTCACTAGGGTCCTTCAGTTTTTGTCCAGCCCTGAAGGCATGCTAGCTCATGCCACTCCCTCTCCCGCTGGCAATGCCTGCGTGCAGTCAGAGTGCAATCACTACCCCTGGGTCAGTCCAAGTCGATGGATATACACCGGCACTCCTTCACACGGGTGATTCGCTTCTTCTTCCTGGGGGGCTGCAGCTCAGGGCAGTTGAGCGTAACAGTCATGGTGGTGAATTTCTTGGGCTTGCAGAAGGAACAAGACTGGAAGGAGCCCTCTTCTTTCCGAACGTGCCTGGGGATGTAAAAGGAGTTGCACTGGCCATAGCAGAACCTGTTGATGATGGTGCGGCTGTTGCAGCCTTCCTCGTGGATGGTTTGTTTGAGGGGTTGGGTTTTGCACCAGTCCCGCTTCAGGTACTTGCGCTCGGTGATGTGCAGCGCCTCCTGACTGGACTCCAGCACCTCCTCAGCAGGCATCGAGCTGCCTTTGCCTCGTTCTCGATGCCTGGAGCCCGACTGCTGCTGTGTCTGCATCTGCTCGGAATCATTGGGCTGGTCTTTGTCAGGAGGAGGGATAGCACCTTGAGAGCCGCGATTCCGCTTTCTCCCTTCTGCTGCAGGTAGCAGGAATCCCACCAGGAGGAACACGGCGCTGAGGGCGTAGAGCGTGCGGACCATCCTGTGTGGAGGAAGTGGAAGGAATAAAGCACAGTTGTGGGTTTCAGACAGCAACAGAAGCCAGGTATGTAGTAAATTCTTTAGTTCTATAAAAGAGTTGTGTGTGTGTGTCTGTACACGCTTATAAAATACAAGTATTTAGCCTTCGCCAGACGGAAAGCTGCTTCTGAACTACCAAGTGATAAAAGCTTTCCTAGGCAGATATTGAAAGCCAGAGGCTAAAGTAAGTCCAAACAGAACTTCATTTTATGTAGCATGCATCTTTCCCCCCCCCCCCCCCAGTCCTTTTCTCTGTCTATTACCCCAGTTCAGAGCTCTCATTTCCTTCTAGTAGCTCTCTGCTATTTGGAAGGTTGTTCCTGACTTATGCTGGTGAAAGAAAAGATTTTATGCTACACAAGAGTTTATGTGACAAACCTACCTACAAAACCAGGGAACTAAAGCCTAACTTAGGAGATCTAATCTAGGTACATGCTCCTTAGCCGACTCAGAAGCTTTCTACAGCTCCTTGCATAACATATACATCCAAAATACAATGTGCGTGCTACATCCAGCTGTTGTCTGAACCAGAGCATCCCAAGCTCTGTCACACTGCACCTCTGGAGTGGCCCAATGCATCTGAGCACAAAGACGCTTAAGGTAAGAGCTGTGCAACAAGACAACTAACACCAAGCAGTATTTAGATACAGGTGAAAAGAGATGTGTCTGCCATTTCAAATTGCACACTGAATCCTTGCAGGATGTTATACAGATGCAGCCACAGTGCTGAGGAATTTTCTCATCTCTGAATATTATTTGTTATGTATAGCACAATATTGAAAGGACACGTGAGGACAGCAGAGCTTTGGATGCCAACATCAAAAATCATTGGGCACTATCAGATGCTTTGAAACTGCACCCCTGCTCCAAACCTGGAAGGAGCAACTTTTCTTGCTTCCCTCATCCCACTATTTCTGCTGCTTCCCAAAGCTCTGAGCTCTTTTGGCTGCTCAGCCAGCTTAAGATGCCAACCAGCCAGGAAGAAGCTCATCAGATACTACACTTTTCCCTGGACCATGGTGGTCTCCACGTCCTTCTAGAAAGCCAAGTTTGTGGCTGCAAGACCAACAAATTTGGGGAATGAAGATCTCAGGGGACCCTTGCTGTGAGAGCTTGAAAGAAGCTACCAGAAATGAGCAACTGCTGGGGAGGGGGGGGGGGGAAAGGCAGGAGATGTGCAAAGAGGCACATGCATTGAAAAGGGGAAGACCTGTGAAAAGAAACCAAACCCTGAGGAAGCTGGCGTCATCTCGCTGCTTGGAGAGCTGCAGTCATATCCCTTATTTGACTGGTTTTATCAGTAAGGGACAAAGGAGTGTTGGAACCGGTGAGTCCTGCTTGTGTTACTACCCAAGAACCCTGCAAAACCAAGGGCACTGTCCTGGACGGCTTTATCCGCTCTGCCTGAGACCACACAAGGAGGCAGGGAAGCAGCCAAATGCCAATGATGTTGAGGCCACCTAGAGACTCAGTAGCAGCTCAGGGTAAGTACCACTGGCTATAAAAGATAACTGTTATTTTCTCAGTTACTGCAGCTTTCCAGTCACAGGGAGAAAAGAAATGCTGGAGGATGCTGTTCCAAAAGTGGTTCTCGCCAAATGGCCGAGGAAAGGAGCTACTGGAATGGAAAAGAATCATAGGGGGATTCCATTCTATTCAGGGATTTGCATGTGGCTCTAATATTTTAAGGGTTTCTCTACAGCCTGTTGGAGTACCTAGAGTTTAGGATACGTATGATAAATAAATGTAATTGTTTTATTCGTTTAGCACTATCTACCAGTATGTCCTATGCTTGGCAGAAGCCTAAGGTTTCAAGTGAGGGTTGTAAGCACAACATTATTGCCAACTCCAACAGACAGCTTGGAAGGGCTGCTTTTAATATCTGACCAAAATACAGTACAGAATGTGACATTTTAATAACCTTAAAGCTCTGACATAGGTGGGGAAAAAAAAAAGAGTTGGGAATTCTAACTGCAGACTAATGTGGCCTCATTCTAAACAGCACCTTCAACTTCACATTTGCTGGGGTTTCTCTATTTCTGTTACAACCTGGATTTTGTTTAAACATGTTTCTTGTTAAACTGATTTTTGTCTTTCAAATGCATCTTTTAAAAGAAGAGTTTATAAACTGCTGCTTATTTCCTCAAGAGACCAGAACGACTCCTTCCAAAACTATTGCTATTCCTTCAGCGACTCTATATCCATGCTGTACTTAGACTGTATTTTAACATGCCCTTTATTTACTCAACACGATGCCAGAGCCTTAAAAGAAAAAGAAAGGGAGTGCAGAGTAATTGGATGTAATTGAAAATAAATTGCTAGTTTAGAAGCAGTGCCAGGAAACTTCAGGTGTTTGCTTTGTGTCCCATAATTGAGTCAAAGTTCCACAACATGAATGTTCCTGGACTACTTCTGTTTCTAAAACTGATGACCTGCAGATTGCTTCACTGCAAATGTGCAATTGATGCTAGAGTAAGGTGCAGTCATGTGAAAACGAGGTGTACTTTGGGATGGAAATTTAGGGGAAATCTGATGGTAATGTTTATTACTGTAATATCTGTATCCCAGATTCGTGCATCTTTATGAAGCCGTTATTAACATTAAGGAAATGCAAACATCTTTCAGTATAATCCTCAACTGGAGGGGCAAAGGTAATTTTCCATTGAGTTGGTTTGCAGCCTTAAAGGCAAAAGATGCATTACATGCTCATAAAAGGAATGATTATTTAATGAGAATCAACAACTCAGCAAAATCATTTATTATATTGACTTTCAGAACAAGAATCTAAAAGTGAAAGTAACCCAATCATTTAGTGCCAAAATACAGCTTAGAGCTAAACTTCAGAGCCAACAATTTAGGGCTAAATACAGTTTAGGGCTAAATACATTTTAGAGCTAAATTTTAGAGCCAATCCTTTAGGGCTAAATACGTAGACCCGCAGAAGAAGCTGGGAGATCTTCATGACTCCCACAGCAGCTCAAGCAGGACCTTCCTTTAATAGCAACTTATTAAACATTAATTTGGAAAAGAAAAAAAAAAAAGAAAAGAAAAGGAAAAAAAGGTAAGGTACAAAGGAGGTGCCATGCCCCAGTAAGGGAAGCAGCCAGAATGCAGTGTGGGCACTCTGCACCACCACTGCTCCCATCTGCTTACAGGAGAAGGCAACACCTCTGTTTGCTTACTTTAGGAACTAGAGTGGTTCATCCATCTACAAATTGGTGTTTGTGAATGTTTCCTTAAGAGGTTTTTATTATTGCTGCAAAAGCATCTCACATGAAGGTGTACAAGTAGCTAAATCAGTGCTGGCATACCAGAAGTTTTCCCACTAAGCAATTTCTCCTGAAGCAGATGAGTTTTTAACTTACAAAAGGAGTAACTCTGGAGCTTGGGCGGGTACTGTGAAGAGAACCACACTATAAAAGCTTATAGTCCAACTTTCAGTACTTGATCCTGGCTGTTACACTGGCAGAACCAGAAATCCTCTTGAGAATCCATTTGAGAACTCTTGGAGCAAACATGACTATAACCACAACAGTCAATTCCCACCTATGTCTTTCAGAGGGACCTGATAGAATGAATATTTATCTTTTAAAAGGAAGAAAATACTCTCCAAAATCTACTCTTGCCATATTTCCCTGCTAAACCGAGTTCTACTTCTAATCATCTGTAAGCTCTTAGTCCTAAAGCCAAGAGATATTTTATTGCTGACTTCAAACGGGAGCAGAATTGGGCCCTAACTTTCACATCACCTCATATGTGGTTTATCTAGAGCCTGGGATCTCATCATCTAAAACAGATTGGGAATTCTGTGGATTAATACTAGCAACTGTTCACAGAGAAGTGTAAATGCTTTCAGGTTTATTATTTCATACAATTAAGCTGCAAATTTTTTTTGTTGTTGTTGTTTATGCATTTTCTGCTACAAATTAAGGCTCTCCACATGGCAATTCATAAACAGAACTTCCCTGTGAGTTCCCAGGCAGAGTCAGTAAGTTATTACTGACATTTTTTTTTTAGCACAGAGCAGCTTGTTTAAAAGAACTGGATGGAATCCTGGTCCTGTTGAAATACACAGGGAAATTCTCACAGCCCATCCTTTCATCTGTGAACCATATTTCCTGGGGAATCCTGCTGATGATGACCCACAGGCTCATGTGCTTCACAGAAAACATGAAAAATTATCTGACCAAGACCTAAAATAAATAAATAAATCTATTTGTTGAGCTTTGGATACCAGCTAAAGAAAGAGGCAGAACACAACCCTTTGGCTACTAAGAAAATTGACAGGGTTTGTTTCCCAAATGATCAGAATAATTTTATGCTTGGCTTATTATATATGAACTATAGAAATTGTCTAAAATGATGTTTTCTTAGTTCATAGATGTGTTCTTTTTAATGTACAAAAAGGCATGGCAGAGGCACAATGGCAATTACCAGAAAAACCTTTTTCTTTCTTTTTTTCTTTCTTTTGGAGATCAAGACAGTAAAAGTAACACCTCTGTTTGGTAGCATTCGGATATATTGACATTGCAAATAATTTCTTCTTGCAGCTGGTGGGGGGGCGGGGGGGGCGGGTTGAGACATAATCGAGTTCAGGCAGGGAAAAAAAATTTATGAAACAGAGAAACAGAACAAAAGAACTTTGAATTTGACAATTCCCCTTTTAAGAAAGTGTAGTACTACAGGGAAGTTGAATATAATGATGAGCATGGCTGGTACCAAACTTAGACTTCCTTGAAGATTCACTTGCAGCCTGACAGCTTCACTCCCGCGAACAAAACTCGGCTTAGAAAGATTTCTAGGGCTCAGGGAGCCCTAGAAACAGGAGCGCTGCACACTGAAGAGGAGAAAGTAATCAGGAGAAGCTACGCTGAGTGACACCACCAGGAGAAAAAAACGCTTTAGCATATCTTAGGACTTAGATCTAAAGAGAAAAGGAACCCTACGGCCCCTGCCGCCCTTTATCACTTCCACACAGTGCACACCGCACGCTATTTGGTTACTCGCTGGCTTTTGGGGTGAGCTGGGTGGGGGCAGGAGAGCGCCGGTTCCGCAGCCCACGAACCACAGGGTTTGGCTCCTGGGCAGCTGCGGCTCGGGGGTTACTGGGGCTACACCCAAACGTCTCCGCGCGTCTCACAAAACGAGTAACTAAACTCCACGCCGCTTCAGAGCCCTCGTCGATGCAGAAAGAAGCGTCCTAAGCACTGCATCTCAGTCCCGATGAGCGCAGCGAGGCTCACTCGCCACCCTGTCGCAGGCAGAAGCGACGAGCGGGACACCACGAGCACTGCAGTTGGTCGCCGATAAGGGATGATACAGCTGGGAACAGCAGCCCGAGGCCTGCCACCGCAGCTCTTCGGGATGCACGACGATCGCGCACCTTCCCAGCCTGCCGGGATGCGTGACCACAGCACACCGTCCCAGCCCGCCGGGATGCGTGACGATCGCGCACCTTCCCAACCCGCCGGGATGCGTGACGATCGCGCACCTTCCCAGCCCGCCGGGATGCGTGACGATCGCGCACCTTCCCAGCCCGCCGGGATGCGTGACGATCGCGCACCTTTCAGGCTGCCACTGCCGCGGCCCCATACTGGACAGAACGGCCCCGCCGGAGACAGGACGGTGCCACCGCACCGCCCAACCCTCCGAGGTAAGACGGGGCTGTCTCTGAGCGCAGCCTGAGAGCTCAGCAGGCATGGTCGGCCGCCGTCGAGGCTGAGAGGACGCCAGCTTAGCTTGGCTCAGCTCAACCGGGAGCGGCTCAGCCCGGTTGCTCGCTGCGGCTGGCGACACTGCCCGGGTCACCCCTCCGTCTACTCTTACCCAACGGAGGACGAGCTCCCTGAATAGATTCCGGAGCCTCCGGGGGATTGCAGTAAAACGGGCGGGGCGAATAAACAAATGTTCTTCCGAAGCGAAAAGCCGCATCGCGGACCCGGGGCTGAGAGAAGTACGTCCAGTCCGCGCCCGCGGGACCGCACTGGACAGGGGCTACGGGGAGGGCTCCCGCCGCTCTAGCCAGGCCGAGCCGAGCCGAGCCTGGGACCTGTCAGCACGAGGAAGTGGAGCAGCGGCCAGCGAATGGACGGAGCTGTCGGGGCGGCAAAATGCCCGTGGCTCCGAGTCAGGAAGGAGGACAGGGCGGAGAGTGCGGCGGGGCAACGAACGCAGCGGTGGAGCCGCAGCCCGTCCCGCTCGACGGCGGGCGCGCCACCGGTGCAGACGCTCCGGTGCCCGGCCCCTCTGGCACACGCTGCGTTCCCTGGGACGCACGGCCTCAGCCACGGGGAGCTCCTGGAGACCCAGGCTCACGCTCCGTGAGGGAGCAGAGGTTTGCGAAAGCGGGCCCGGAAAGAGCTGGGAGGTCTTGTGAAGGGCAGCTCGGCGGGACAGGACGCGACGGGACGGGGACGGCACCAGGGAATCTGCCCCCGCCCCGCTCAGCGCAGAGGCCGGGCCGGGATTTTGCTGTGGGTCGGGCGGGCGCAGAATCCAATTTGTCGGTAGAGATGCTGTAGGCGGAGATGAGAGGCAGAGCTAACGGGGCCTTTGCAATGCCTGTGCTTGTCAGGGGAGAAGGTTGTAACGGCGCCCTGATCCCCAAGTACTGCAACGCGGACGTCGGTGCCCGCCTCGCTCCCACTGACGAAAGGCACGGCTGTCACCCTCTGCAAAACCGAGGCGCCCCGCGGTTTTGCTAGACACTGATGAACGACTCCTCCCCTTCCCCCTCCCCGAAGGTAGGATAGAGAGAGATTAAAATGTTGCCTCCTACAGCGACCATCCGAACTCTGCAGCTGCGGGGCCCATTTGCGCTTCCGCGGTGAGTTCGCGTAGCGCGGCGCGTCCCGGCTCACCTGCGCGGCGGCTCCGCGGCGGCGTCCGGCGTGGCGGCGGCGGCGACTCCTCGACGGGGTCTGGGGCTCTGCGGGGCTGTGCCCGGTGGGTCACTCAGCGGAACGGGTGGCGTGGAAGCCCGGAGCTACCCGGGAGTCCATAGAGAGAGAGTCTCGGATCCTGCCTACAAATTGCAGCAGCGCCGAGCTGTCTCCCATTTAAATGTCTGCCAGCTGAGATCGGCTCTCCAAGCCCCTCCAGATCATTGGACAAGCGCCTCCAAAGCCCGTGTTATCCGCCCCCTTTAACACTTCCATAAACTTCCACCAGGGAAAGCTTTCAGTCATCCAGATAAACACTCCACTACTTTCCTCTCTTAAGAGAATCGGTGCTAAAGGTCACCACCCCAAGGAATTGTTCCTGGAATGCACAGAAAATTCACAATTTCCATCCCCATTAAAGTATGACATTTAAGAAGAGTTAAGTCCCCTCCCTCCGGCCCCCACCTCCGCAGCCTTGCCATGCAGGCTGCCAGGGGCCGCGGGCTGAGCTGCCGGGGCGCTTCCCGGCCCCAGGGCTGGGCGCCGCGGGGAGGCCCTAATCGGTCTGCCCGGGCCAGGCGAGGGGCAGGCACCTTTCCTAAGATGGCATTGCTGAGCTTTGCCCTCTGCGTATATATACCGGGAGTCGCTCGGCTTTGGCGAACATGCCCTTGTAAGTGTGCCTGTGGGTGCTAAAGCGTAGCTCCCGACCTACAGCCGCGCTCAGAGCTCTTTATCAGTTAGAGATTATTTTAATTATTTTTCTGGTTTGTGGTTTTTCGGTCACGCGAGAGGCGGGACACGTCGAGTGGCTTTTGCCCCTCCCGCCACCGCGTCTGTCTTAGGGCCGAGGGCTCGGCGGCATCCCGCGGAGGGCAGGGGCGGCGAAGGAGCCACACGTCCCGCTCGGTCGGAGCCCCTGGGCACGGCGGCCGCGATGCCCGAGCCAGCCGCAACGCCGGGGTACCGGGAGTCGCTCGAAGTTAGGCAAAAACCGGCAAGCGCCAAGCGTCTTTGCGGAACTAGCTCTTCGCAGTCGCAACCGGTGTCGCCTCTCTGGGCTTGCTCCGAGTCTGCGGCCACCGAGGGGCTGAGGGCATCGAGAGGCAAAGCCCTGGGGGGTGAGGGGACCTCGCAGCCACGCAGTGGCAGCCTGAACTTTCTCGGTGCCACCCGGCTGTGTAACGCCGACTTCCTAGCGTGGCGGGCTGCAAAGCTATCGGAGACGGAACCCCTGCCAGCAGCAGACTCTGAAATGCGGATTGACCTTTGCATCGCACCGAGCAATGCAAAAAGAAGTGCCCTGCGACGGACCCGAGTCGTGTTGCCAGTGCTGTTTTGTTCTCTCTTGCCTGTGCGGCACGACTGTGAACAGAACCAGCCCTGCACCACAGTCAGCACCAACCTTGAGCCTTGGAGGTGCCCAGATCTCACCTGGCAAATAGATATTTTTGCAGGCCCTGGTTCTGCAGAAGAGGAAGACCAAGGAAAATGAAAGGATCTGCAAGGTTAGGGATGGGCAAGCTGTCAGGTTTCTGACTTTCCAAAGTACTTAGCAAAGGCTGGTCTTTGCTGAGGCCAAAGCATGGCTCCACTTGCTGCCAGCTGCATAGATGATTGCTCAGCAAGGTGGTAAATTAGGCCTGTTGCCGTAATTCACACCCACACATTTAGCAAGAACTCATTAAAAAAAAAAAAAAAAATTACTTGAGCGGCAGCATGTGGGGTTGCTGCAGAAGCAACAGGGCAGTGCTGTGGTAGGTGGCAGCATGAGAGAGAAAAATGTGTTGCTGTGCAGGGACCACTGAAATTCAAACACAATGAAGGGGGGGAGGGTTACTGGCAAAGCATCACAGCAAATGACATCTAGATGGATAGAAGGAGAGGCATGAGGAATTTTTAGGATTTTTCTGTTATTCTACTCAAAACCTGTTATTAAAATTAATAGATGTTTTTAATTAACTGAGGTCTTTCCTTTGTGAATCCAGAGAAGTCGTCACAATCTCCACCTTTTGGTACATTGACAGACTTTATGCTTCTTTTAAGTAGATATGTAGGGAAGGGATCTGTTTACCTCTCTTCTGCTCTCTGTCTCTTACTCTGATTACCTACCCTAGAGCCAGGCTCGTTGGAGGAGGGCAGGGCGGGGCTGCCTCTTTCCTAGGGCCGCGATCCAGGCATTTAGTGCTGGAGGAAGTGTTTGCTGTGGTTGCTCTGAGCTCGTGTTGGTACCACTGGCACTGTATGCACTTCCAGTCCTGGGCTGCAGGTAAGGTAGCTCCCTGCTGTATTTTTTTGGGATGTAGCTTACACATCACTCTGGCACTGGCTTTCCTAGATGGTGATGCTTCTGGGCATCTATTTCAGAGCAGTCATCTCTGTTTAATGCCTCACTGCAATCAAGCATCAAGCCAGAGTGGCTGATCCGGAGTAGACCTTAGCTGGACTTAAAAGAAGCTAAGAAATCCCTTAGGAAGCACCTCCAGGTGTGGAAGGTATATTGCCTCCTCAAGACCTCTCTCCATTTCTTGTGGCTGAATGTTCTGCACCATATTTCTCTGGGTTTTAGGGGTTTTTATTCAGTCTAATCCCTAGTGTTTCAAAGAGGCATCAGCATGACAATTTTTCAGCTTTCTCTGATCATTGCAAAGTAGAATCATTCCTGTGAGAGTTTGCCTGCTCATTCAGAAAAATAAAGCAGCTGAGTACTAATCAGGTAAATAATTGTAGCTGTATCTGCTTCCTTGCACTGAATGAAGCTGGAAATTAAAAATAAAACCGAAAAGGCTTGGCAAGAAAAAGTGATACATTTATGTCTATTTTTATTTCCTTGTGGTGAGGGAGGTGGGAAGAAGACATCTCCTTTCTCGTTGTTCTTGAAACATCAGGTGTCCAGATAATTTCTAGCATGGAAGTTTGTATTCCTTTTACTGCTGGATTGTTTAACAAAACATTATCTGAGTCCAATCCAAAGGTTCATCTGTGCTGCTCAGATCCCAGCCAAAGTTCTGCTACCATCAGGCTTTAAAAGCCCCCACTGCTTAAATGAAAATACTTCCCTTCCTCCCCCCTTCCCCACACTTGGAATTCTGTTGATGCTTACCAGTGCTTGAGCTGGAATTGGAGCTGGAATCCTGATGGGGAAATTTTATGTCATTATCTAGTATAAAAGAGGTCCGTGGGAATATGCATCTCTTTGTGGCATAGGTTTGAGATGAAGAGTTTCAATGCCATGGGGTGGCAACAGCTTGTGCTGTGAACCTGGCCGGATTCAACTCCCTGCTTGCTATTGTTTCGTTGGGCTTTTTCTTTTTCTTCTTCTTCTCTTCTTTTTGTTTTTATAATTCCCTCTCCCATTTCTTGCTGCTATTCACTGTGTGAGTTGTTCTTTGTCTTAGTGGAACAGTAAGAATTGTTTTAAGCTTCAAAGAAGTGCTGTGCTTAATTCTTGCAGAGCAAAATGTTGCTGGACTGAGCTCCTGTTCGCTACTGCTAACGCTGAGTGGTGCTCAGAATATCCGCACTGGCAGGACACTTGGAGCCTTGTTAAAAGCCTTTGCAGAGAAGCCAAAGACTGATGGGCCAGATCCTCTTCTTGAGTAAACTGAAAGAGTTTATAACAACTTCAGGGAGATGCAACTGATTTATGCCAGCTGAGAATCTGGCCCTAATATACCTCAAAATTCAACTTCTCTCATTCCTACTCATATTCCCCTGGGTCAGAAGTGAGGCAAATGGTCCAGGGCAGGCAGAGAACGTCTGAACTGCTTTACTTATTATTTTGAACTGTACAACTAAGGAGAGAAAGGAGCTTGTTTCACAGGGCTATGAATCTGGCACCAATTTACAGAGCAAAAACTAAAAGGGCACATAAAACTCAGCCATTGATGACAAAATCTCTGATGTCTTCAGAGCTTTTTGTGTGGCAGTGGCTTCAGATAACTCCTTCCTGTTGGTAGCATTCAAGATGAGTGATGGCCAACCACTCTCTTTGTGTATTTTGAAGCAGAAGATACAAGTGTAGACATCTACATCCCTACCCAACAGTGTGTCTCATCTTATTAACGCAGCTTCTTATGTCTTGCTGTGCTTTTTGCTTGTGAAAACCTTCTGAAAATAAGAGAATAAAGTCTTCAGAAAGAAGCAGTTTCCCTAACACAACCATAGGTTTCTCATTGGGCTTCTCATGAGGCATGAGGTTCAACAAGTCCAGGTGCAAGGTCCTGCAGCTGGATCAGGCCAATGCCAGGCACAAATCCAGGGTGGGTGCAGAGTGGGTTGAAAGCAGCTATGAAGAAAGAGACTTGGGGGTGTTGGGTGCTGAGATGCTCCCCAGGAGCCAGCAGTGCCCTCATGCAGCCCAGCAGGCAGCTGTGTGCTGGGCTGCAGCCAGAGCAGTGTGGGCAGCAGGGCAGGAGAGAGGATTCTGCCCCTTGGCTCAGCTCTGCTCAGACCTCACCTCCAATCCTGCCTCCAGTGCTGGTGTCTCTAGCAGAAGGACACAGAGCTGCTGGAGTGAGTCCAGAGGAGGCCACAAAGGTGATCCAAGGGCTGGAGCAGCTCTGCTGGGAGGACAGGCTGAGGGAGCTGGGGGTGTTCAGCCTGGAAAGCAGAACACCCCAGGGGAACCTTAGAGCTGCCTGCCATTAGCTGAAGGGATCCTGCAGGAAGGCTGCAGAGGGACTTTTCATCAGGGTATCTAGAGACAGGACAAGTGGGACTGGTTTGAAGCTGAGGGAGAGCAGGGTTAGACCAGAGCTGAGGAAGAAATTCTCCAGTGTGAGGATGGTGAGAGTCTGGCACAGGCTGCCCAGGGAGGCTGTGGCTGCCTCCTGCCTGGGGGTGTTGAAGGGCAGGCTGGATGAGGCCTTGAGCAGCTGAGTCTGGTTGAGAGGTGTCCCTGCCCATGGTTGGGAGGTTGGAGCAGATGATTTCTGGGCTGCTTTCCAACCTGAGCTATTCCATGATTCTATAGAAGCAAGTGGTGATTTCCACAGCAGTCTCCTGCTTGCTGCCTGCCATGCTGGAGGGAGATGTGAAGGACCATGTCCAGGGGAGGTGCGAGACAATGAAGTTTGCCACTGTTGGTTTCTGATGCAGCAACAGAGATGTTGTGGTTCAGAAACTAATTTTGTGGGACATGATGAGGGGTATCTTCATATGATGGTGATTGTCAGCCTTCTGGTGGTACACACAGCTTGGTGGGCAGGATGAGCAGTGTGAAAGTGTAGCTGAAACTTCTTTGACTGTTGTGCTTCATTAGTCAAGCTGTATAAAATACCAGAAAAGGCTGAGGTTGGTCTGAGCCAAATTTCTTGTAGGCTGTGCAAAAAACAGGAGACCAACAGAATTCTGTTCAATGAAAGAGTTACCTTATTTGAGTTTTATAATTAATGGCTATGTCGCTGAGACCTGACTCCAAAAGCCTGAGAGGAAAGATTTGGATAATACTGTACTTACTGAAAAAAAAACATTTGTAGATTTGGGCTTACAGAAAATCAGCATTTTAATTCCAAATTTCTATCAGCTGGTTGAGAGAGAATTAAAGAAGGGAAAATGTTTATTTTGAAGGGAGTTTTTTTGAAAGTGAAACATTTTGTTGTTGCTGTTTCAAAATACTCTTTTACCTAGGAATATATCCCCTCATATTTTGTGAATGTTCAGAAACAGAACAGGAATGCATTCAGGTGGGTCTTGAAAGTCTCCAGAGAAGGAGATTCCACAACCTCTCTGGGCAGCCTGCTCCAGGGCTCTGGCACCCTCATTATACACAAGTGTCTCCTTGAGTTGAGGTGGAACCTCCTGTGTTCTAGCTTGTACCCATTGTTACTTGTCATAGAATAGAATGAATCATAGAATGAGTTAGGTCGGAAGGGACCTCAAGGATCATCTAGTTCCAACCCCCTGCCACAGGCAGGGACACCTCCCACTAGTACAGGTCACTCAAGGCCTGATCCAACCTGGCCTTGAACACCTCCAGAGAGGGAGCAGCCACAACCTCCCTGGCCAACCTGTGCCAGTGTCTCACCACCCTAACTATAAAGAACAGTGTCCTATCACTGGGCACCACCAAAGAGAGCCTGGCACCTTTGTCTTGACACCCAGCCCTCAGATATTAATAGACACTGATCAGATCCCCTCTCAGCCTTCTCTTCTCCAGACTAAGCAGCTCCAGGGCTCTAGTTCTTCACAGCAGAAATGTTCAAGTCCCCCAATCATCCTGGTAGCTCTGCATTGGACTCTCACCCTGTCTCTCTTGGACTGGGGAGCCCAAAACTGGACACAGTATTGCAAGTGTGGTCTCAGCAGGGCAGAGTAGAGGGGGAGCAGAACCTCCCTAGCCCTGCCAGCGACACTTTTCTTGATGCCCCCCGAGATGCCATTGGCTCCCTTGGCCACCAGGGCACATTGCTGTCCATGCAGAACTTGCTGCCCACCAGCGCTCCAAGGCCTTTCTCCAACGAATGGGCTGAAGGTGAATGAATTGGTTTAAGGTAAAATCCCCAGCATTTAGCACCTCAGGACTCTCCAAGTTTGGGATTCTGCTGTGAAAACTGGTTGCCTGCTGTGTCTGAAAAGCTTTTTTGTTTGACATGGTTCCTTGTGGAGAGTCAGGTTCTGGGCTTGTAGTGATCTCCGCACCTAGAGCCGTGGTCACCCACCAGCATTCCACTCTGCTGTGTGCTGCAGACTTAGAACAAAAAATATGTTTTCTGGCCTCAAAATACCTCCCTATATAATGCAACCCATATGGTGCTGGTTTTCAGAAGTGATTTCGAAGAGCTTATATTTTTAGCATGGAGTTTGACTGGTGGACAAACCTAAACTTCCATGCCAAACGAGGAAATATCATTTGTCAAGCTCAACCTTTTTAGAACTCCTTTCACAATTTTTTTCTCTTTTTTTTTTTAATGCATCTTTATGTATTTGAGGGTTCTAGAAGAATTTGCCAAGAGAATGAAAGCCATAAAAGCCATGAAAAACCCCTCTGCTGCTATGTGTTTCACTCTTCTTTTTCTTCTGCCTTGTGGGTCTGTAGGAGGTGTTTGCTGACAAGCTTTGGTTTCAGGGCAGCTCTGGAGCAATGCGATACAAGGAGTGACTCAGCTAAGCAAACCAAGCTTGTATGAGCAAAAAAAGCTCTTACAGTCTGCACTGGGAATTAAGGAAGGAGGCATGCAAGGAGCTCAGTGTGTGATTTGCTTACAGACCTCACTCTGAGCACACGACAGCTATGCTGCTAAACTCAAAGACTCCTTTTCCACACCTGCCAGTGTCTCAGCGTCTCAGGCAGGTTACACTGCTAAGACATGCACAGATCAGCAGTCCCTTCTACTCCTTCCTTGCTCTCATGAAGGGCAGAGTGTGGTGTATCACCTGCAACAGGGATGC
>WBNM01037367.1:0-29365 GCA_013399055.1 Ramphastos sulfuratus
TCCAGACAATTCCTTATCCAGCGGATAGTTCTCTTCATCTCAAGGTATTACATGTGTTTATCATGCTTTGATTAAAACGGAAGTGTATGGTTTCAGCAGGCACAGAATGCCAATCTAAAACTCATAGCTGCCAAAGGGAGTGTGTGTACTCACCTCCTGTCCCCTCCTCACCATCAGACTGGTGCTAGCACTTTCCAGAGCTCTTCTCATGTGCCAATTTCTTTAGCTAAAATGGCAAAAATCTCACTCCCAAAAAACACGATGAAAAGCTCAATAGTCCTCTGTCATACTAATGAGTTAAATTAGATCCCAGGAGGGCCCCAACTGTGCCGGAGCAGGTGTAACAAAGGTGTGAAGCCAGCAGCAGGAGCAGGAAGAGAAAGGAGGAGAGTCAGAATCATAGAATCAGTCGGGGTTGGAAGGGACCACAAGGATCATCCAGTTTCAATCCCCCTGCCATGGGCAGGGATGCCCTACCCTAGATCAGGCTGTCCAGAGCCTCATCCAGCCTGGCCTTAAACACCTCCAGGGATGGGGCCTCAAACACCTCCCTGGGCAACCCATTCCAGGCTCTTACCACTCTCATGGCGAAGAACTTCCTCCTCACATCCAGTCGGAATGTCCTCACCTCCATTCCCTGTAGTCCTGTCACTGCCTGATATCCTAAAAAGTCCCTCCCCAGCTTTTTTGTGGGCCCCCTTCAGATACTGGAAGACCACAATAAGGTCACCTGGGAGCCTCTTCTTCTCCAGACTGAACAGCCCCAACTCTTTCAGTCTGTCCTCATAGGAGAGGTGCTCCAGTTCTCTGAGCATCCTCATGGCCTTTTTCTGGACATGCTCCAGCATGTCCACATCCCTCTTGTAATAGGGGCTCCAGAACTGGATGCAGTACTCCAGGTGGGGTCTCACCAGAGCAGAGTAGAGGGGGAGAATCACCTTCCTCGACCTGCTGGTCACACTTCTCCTGATGCAGCCCAGGATCTGGTTGGCTTTCTGGGCTGCAAGTGCACACTGCTGGCTCATGTTGAGCTTCTTGTCCACCAGCACCAGATTAAGTCTCCTCTTCACCATGTTTGATCAGTTTACTGAATTTCAGTCTTTGTTTCATTGTAACTCTGAAACCTAGGAGCTGTGGTGTTGTTAGGTCTTTCAGTCACCAGCATGCACCAATAGAGTGCTGCCACCAATTTGGGACCTGGCTCAGGCAGCCATCACTGCTCTCACTGCTCACAAGGGCTGCCAGCAATGAGTGCTCTCCTTGAAATGGAATAAAAAAAAAAAAAGAAAAAAAGAAAAAAAATCCCAGAAAAGTAACTAATAATATTTAGGATATTTATAATATAACACACACAATATACATATAACAATATATACTATGTAAAACATTTTAATACTACTTTGGTAATATTTAGGAACTGATTTTACCATTATGCTACAATGGCTGAAATGCAGCCTGAGCCCCTTTCACAAATGAAAAATAGAATCCGCCATAGTGCCTAGATATGCACACCCCCATGGTTTTATTTAAAGAAACATTCTTCTAAAGAGTAATGCTAGCTTGTCGGGGAAGGGGTAATTAGGTACTGCGAGATGATATGATAAAAATATTAATATATAATTTATTAATATTAAATAATTGGAACTCGCACCACCCCGACCACCATTTAATAATAATAGTAATAATAATAACAAGCTCTTTGCACCATTGTGGAAAAAATATACAGGTTATAACNCTCTCCCCAAAACAGAAGGAGGGAGAGCAGAAAAACATGTCTGCATAAGCCAAGACATTCACAAGCCCAAGAGGCTTGTTTAGGCCTACCACGACATAGTTTCCCCTGTGCAAACCAATACATTGATACAAATGCCTCCTCACTTTTCTAAGGTGGGATATGAGCATTCATCTTAAGGAAATGAAAAAAAAAATGTGTAGAAGAAAGCATTATGATCTGCATATGGATTAATCCAATAGCACAATTTAATAATCTGTTCGCATAGTGTTTGTATGGAAAACTCTCCTGAGTGCGATAAAATTTAGCAACTAAAGAAACATATCTTTCTATGCCTTTCCTGGAAAACTGGAGAGAGCCAATATATTGATTTTCAGCTTCGCTTTTATCCCCTTACCTTTCCCACAGACAGAATGTTTTTCACCAGTGATAGTATAAAGACATAGGCATAGCAAAACACAGTGGTTGAGGCTTAAATCGGCAAAATTTAAACAGGAAATAAAATGCAGTTTTTAACACTAAGTTACATAACTACCTGGGCAGTTTACTATAGGCATGGAAAACTCAGTCTTTTTTGCACTTCTTAAATTTGAATAAAGAGATTTTTTACCAAGCTTTCTAACCATGGAAATTGCCAGATAGGCAAGAGGTCAGATCAGGCCATGCCATCATAACTATCATAACCCATGGTTATACTCCTTTGTACCTAACAAGCCACAGACTGAGAGATTTCCAGGCAAGCAGTACATTTTCTGAAAAAGTTGACTTAAAAGCTGAAGCTAGAGTGTTCCATCCCTGATTTCACTGAAGAGTAGATGCCTTAAGTGGCCTGCAGAGAATTGTGAATCTGGGGGATACTCTACAGTTGAGGTCAAATACAGTTGGTTCCCTTTACGTGACTATGGATTTTAGAGGAAGCAATCAGCCCGGAGTAATGTAAGTGGTATACAAACATGTATCTTTGCTTTCCAGTTCTGTTGAGTGTTGGCCACTTCAAAAAGAGTGTTTGGAAAAGCTTTTGTGCCTATATTGGCAATTTCCTCAAAGAACAAAGACACAGATGGAATTGATTTTAATTTCACTAAACACATTAATTTTAATTATTTAATATCAGAGTCCATATTAGGAAAAAAAAAAAAGGGGAGAATTGAGACCTCACTTCAAAAAAATCCTGACAAGTCCTATATATGTCGACTTGAACAGCTGCACTTAATATGAGATTTTTTTTCCCTAATGTCCAGCTAGCAATAAATGTTCAGAGGGAAAATTTAACAGAATAGAAATAGGAAAAAATAATTAGCAAACAGCAATACCTAATGTAAAACTGTACAAGACTACTCAGCAACACTAATGTAGTTAAATCAATATACTGGCATCAGTGCTAAGCATTTCAGGATGACAACTTTTGGTATTTTCCAGACTCTTCCACCATATAGCTGCCCATTAATTACCTTAATTTGTCAGCTGGCAGCACAAACACGGTGTGAGTGTTTAGTCTGCTGCGTGTGTTGATATCTAGGAGCTGCAGTAGACAGGTTTGCAGAACTCTGCTGTATAATCATCCTAAGAAACTGCTTAGCTCTGATATTTGCTAGAACATCATGCTTGCATGTTTTCTTTTTTCTTACAAATAAAACAACAGATGAAATTATCTCGAGCTAACACTGGTTTGTTTGCGTTCTTAACAAAATAATTTTTAAGCAGAGCAGTAATTCTACTTCAATATGTTGTGGATGTGCTTACTCACAAGTTGCATTTTAGTTTTTGCGTCAGAATGATTTACATGGTAAAATATTTGTGTAAGCAGCTTTGTGTTCCCACCTCCTGAATAACAGTGTAGGAAGAAATTGAGGTAAAAGCTGTTTCATATATTAGCATGTTCTGTAGGTCTTTTCAGGCAGTGAAATAAGATCAGAACGAGAGAAGAAGTATATTGAATCTTACTGCTGTGCACCCACCACAGGAAAAAAAACTTGATCCTGAGCATTGGATCACTCATTGACTTGGTGGGCAGAAAACAAACCAGAGTATAAACACACAAGAGCTTTCCATTGAGCCTGGCATTAGACCAGGCTTCCTCATAGCAGTGTAAGCTAGCTAGTGCAATGCATCATCAAAACTCTGACTAGAGATTGTGTATCATTCCTTTTCTGAAGTATCCACTTATTAGTGGCCAGCAGTTCAGCACTAAGACAAATCCAAGCAAAACATAACAATTAGGACCCAGCATCAAAACTTCTACTACCACTTCTTTAAGAGGTAACCTCAGCCTGTTTGGCTACTCAGCCAGGACTGTAACTCAGCTTTCCTCAGACTAGAGCTTTTCTTTGACCATGAGTATCAAGTGCTCTGAATGCCATTTGTTTTTTCTTCAAGCTGGGGGTTAGCTCAACTGATACAGGTGGGATTCAGTCCTGTTCCTTGAAAGGTTTTCTCAGAGCATAACTGTGAATTGCTTTCTCTGGATTTTTTTGGGTTTCCTTTTTTGTTTGGTTTTTTGGGGGGTGGTTTTGCACTGCAGCTGCAGGAAAGGAGTAATTCAGTGACATACTAACTTTTTCCACATAAAGACCCAGCAGCAAAATGACTATCATTTTAACATAGCTCCTCATATTGCAGTAGGCTGGCATGGGTGTGACAGATGGATATGTCAGGTACCCTGACCTTGCAGTGTTTTACAAATGTCACCTAACATCAATAGATTTCTCAGATATTTAAATGCAAGTTAATATTTGCAGGACAGGTCAAATAAAACTATAGGTGTGCACAGAAGAGAGAATGTAGCCTTTCCTGTCTGTCCATGTGGAAGTGCATCACCTTTTTTGTAAAATCAGCTGAAGACAATGATAATGCCAGTTTACTTGTCTCTATATGTGGATGGAATATGATGAAGATTTCTATCTTTAGCATTGCTGCTTCTGGCTCTTTCTGAGGCAGCCTGCAGGTTTATACAGCTGAACTGTCCTCATTTACTTTGTATTTTATTTGTTTGGTTGGCGTTTTTGTCAATATAAAGACAGATCAAAGTTAAATATTTAAATTAAGCTAGAGACAAAAGACAAAAGCTGGTCCCCAGAGGGAGGGTTTGAGCCTTCAAGTCAGAGACTGGGGAATTTTCTCCTTGTGTCTCAAAGGCTGTTGCTAAGGGGGCCACTTGTGCTTCCATGAACCTGTTGGATGGACTAGTTGACATATATGCAATATTTCTGATACTAAGACAACAGAGAAATGCAAGCTGTGGAGTCTTTGTCAGGTTAGAGCATAGAAACTCCCTTACAAGGCCCTTTTCAACTATTATACTTGCTCCTACTAACAAAAAAAAAATGGTCACCTCATCATTTTTCCCTTTTCCTCTACAGTCATCTTCATTTCAGAGGAGAATGAAAATGTTGCTGTGAAAGGTAAGAAGATGATACATCTTATATAGTTGGGGATGTCCCTGCTTACTGCAAGGTGGTTGGACTAGATGACTTCTAGAGATCCCTTCCAATTCAGTGCATTCTATGATTCTATGATACCTTACTCCAGCAGAAATCCACAGAAAGCACAAACTTTCCTGAAGAAAACCTCTCCAGCTAGGCATAGACCTCCCAACAGAAGTTCAGAAGGTAATCACTCTAAACTTAGCACCAGCTCTATGTTCTCTAACAGTATTCTTTTACAAGAAGAGGAAGTTGTATAAATGAACCTGAGCTTGCTTTGCTCCAGATAGTGCTCCTGTGCTACTAAACAATTTGAATGGTGGTTCTAAGTAGCACAAATATTTGGCTTGGTTTAGAGCTCAAAATTACTCTTTTTACATCTACCCTTCCAGCATTCCCAGTTTTGATGATTTTATGTTTTTTCACATTAACTTTTGCTATTTGACATTCACATCAGTTGTGTGACTGAGGTCACAAGACCCCTTTCGTCCAACCTATTGTTCCCCATGATGATCATTCAATGAGATAAATTAATCTTGATGAACATTTCCTAAAAAGGAAGAGAAAGAAGTTTCCACTGAGGGACTATTGAGAACCTAAAGGTCATTCCAATCTGATATACTTTGAAAAGTTTAACCATTATTACTCTTCCGCTTAGAAGTGTACTGTTTTACCAAAACAGTTATATGAAGGAAAGGCTGTTGGGTGGACACTTATACTTAAATGCTACACTGACATAGCTTCTAGAATAAGCTGCATTTGAATGAGGATATTCATCTGCCTTAAGGAAATTCAGTAAAACCTTGTAGCAGTAAAACTACTGTAGATAAGGCTCCCCTAGCAATCTATGGCTCATCTAGGAATAATAAATAGTAAGCCCTTCCCTTGTTCTCTGAACCTTACTTTAAATAACTGTTGTACAATACAGAGGAAGGGCACACAATTTTTATCAAGAAGCTTCACTCTCTTACCAGATGAAGTGTTATATTCTTTCCTTTACACCTGCTCCTTTAAAGTAGGACTCATTTTTTTATCTTTAGCCTTTAAGATATTCTCTCTGTCACTGATGTAAAGCAGCTGCAATATATATTTGAATTGCACAGTTTTTTCACACTGAAGGAAAATTTAAGGCGGATGGCAAAGAGCCATAATAATTTCTTTTCAGTTCATTCAAACTCTTTTATTTCACCATAACAAACACACAGTCTACAGAAAAATAAAAGTAAAAATAGAATGTAGCAAGATAATGCAGAGTGAATGTGTTTCATTTCAACCATTGTCTATTTATAATTCTCTAAAGAGAGATTACTAATAGATTCCCAGGTTGGAAGGGACCTCAAGGATCATTAGTCCAACCTTTCAGGGTAAGAATATATATAATTCAAATGAGATGGCCCAGCACCCTGTCAAGCACAGCCTTGAAAAACATCTAATGTAGGGGAATACACCACCTCCCTTGGGAATTTATTCCAATGTCTAACGGTTCAAATGGTGACACTTTTTTTCCTGGTATCCAGTCCAAATCTCCCCAGTAGCAATTTGTACCCATTACCACTTGCCTTTACCATGCGACTCTGTAAAAAGAGAGTCTCACTCCTCATAGCTGCCCTTTATATACTTGTACATGGTTATGAGGTCTCCCCTAATCCTTCTTTCTCAAGGCTGAACAAAATAACTTTTCTAAGTAACCAATTAATTCAATAAAGAAATACATGTATTTACATTTTTTCATGTATTTACACCTATTTACTCATTTTACTAGAGGACTGTGAGCACTATTAGCTTTGGAGCAAACAAGGCATGTAAGCTATTTGATTCCATGACAGTCTTTTGCTTTGTACTCCTGCACTTTAAGGAAAGAAAACCGAAATATTAAAGGTGCAATGAGATGGGTGCAAAAAGTGTGAAAATTATAGCTCCTCCTTAAGAGCCACTGTTCCTACGGCTAAGAAGGAGGAGGTTCCAAAGCAGGCAGGTGAGTGAAAGCTGGTGACAGCTGAAGGAAAAAAGGAAAAAAAAAAAAAAAAAAGGCTTATTTCATGTGGGCATGGCTGCTTTTTTAAGGTCCAAAACTGCAGCAAGCACACCTGGGAAATGCCCTTGAAATTACCTAGCTGCCACAGTTTGTGTGTCTTTTGTGTAAAGTGAAAGGTAATTTTTGTATTTGCTTTCTATGTTCTTACTTCTTATACGGGGGGGGAGGTATAATGATGTTCTGCAGTACACTACATTTTTATGGAGCATTGTTTCATAGAATCATCACCTCCTCAATGCTGAGCTAGAAGGAAAGAATGAAATTTCATTGTAATGTCACTTAGCTCTATTACAACTCAACTCTGATTTCTTCTCACTTAATTATTCATCTCATCCTAAACTATTTATAACTTAGAAATACTTGGTTATTTTTTTTCCACTTACAAGGAATACTACTAGAAAAAATTGAAAACAGAAGGAAAAACCTGAAGTTGCTTCAAAATGAGTGAGCATGGAGTTATTCTGAAAACCCTTGAGCTTCTTGATATATTATTAACACTTAGAAAGGAAAAATCCTACATAGTCAGAGATTTATCTGCAGTCTTTTTGTGTGGAACCATTTTCATTTGTAAAGGTTTATAAGGAAAACAACCTTTATTTTTTAAATGCATTCATGCTTCCTGTTTATAGAAATTATTTTGGAGGGTATAATCTTTTAAATACAGATCTCTGGTAATTTTTCCACGTTACTTCTTTGCTTGTAACCAGTAGCACGCACTGTCTTCATCTCTTTCAAGGTTAATACAGTTTACATGCTGAGTATGTCATTCGGTTTCTCTAACAGTATGGAAAACTCCTGAAATACAGGAATCTGGGGCTTCCCAGCACTAAACCAAAGCAAATCATTCCGTTTCTTCTCACACATTTAAAGTTCTTAACACCATCCACTTTTAAATGTGTGTGGAACATTATTTGCTAACATAATGGGATTTCAGCTAAGCTGTGACAGTTCTCAGCAGCTGAGGTTATCTTGTTCAGTTGATACATATTGCTTCACCTTCTCTGCAATAATATATACATTACGGCTATTAAAATCTATCAAAAATAAGCCACATACTGAAGTTTTGGGTTTAGCTGAGAGGAAAACAAATAGAAGCTGTGTTGTTATACCTGACAGTTAACATCCTGGCTATCTGGGCTCTGGGAAAATCAGAGCCATTATTTTTTGCCATTATTTTAAATTATGCCAAATTTTCACCAGATTTTGCATCTAGACCCATCTAGATACACTCAAAATGGATTCTTCCCATACCTTCACAATGGCATGACAAAAATGAGAAATTTTGTCAGAATATGAGAAAGACATTCACGGCCACTGTTTCTAGAAGGGTTGAGAGCTACCTCCATGCTATGCTTCCATTTTCTCCAGTCCTGAGGATGACCCTCAATGGTGGCTCTGTTTTATTAGATTCCAGTCTTTCCAGACCTGTGGGACCCCACACCACCTTATCAATAAAGGATGAGATGGAAACTACATGAAAACTTCCTGAGATATTTTGCCACCACAAATAGTGTACCTCAAGTGCATGCTTTTACTTTATGAGGATTTACTAATGGCAACAACTCTGTGTTTTGTAACAGATCTACAGAGAACAACCTGTTTTGATGCTACAGTCCAGGTCATGGTGCAGGATGATGGGGGGCCAGGTAAGCATGCAGTACTAACAGTAGTGGTGGATAGTCTACAGGGTCTTCCTTCCAAATATACACAGCACAATGTTCCAGCTTTTTATCAAAGCAAGATTGACCCCTGCTTTGAGAACAGCCATTGGGAAGTGAGTAGGGAACATAAAAGGCCTTGTAGCAAGAAGAGGGAATACAGTGGAAAAACATCTAATTCACAGAAGTGCTCAACAGCTTTTAGGTTCCTTCAAGTATTTCAATGCTTTTAGGTATCCAAATGTCTGCTTGTGCTTAAATTTGAATTTTCCTTTCAGAAGTAGGCCTGACCACAGTGATCTGTAAATTCAGCAATTTAGGACTATGTTGTCATAGCAATTGTGAAGTCCAGACACTAGTGAAATCATTTTTGGGAAACTGCATAATCATCTGTGAAGGATGAATTTAAACTGGAATGTTTGCAGAAAAGAGATGGAAGGATCATTAGAGAATGAAAGGCTTTCTAAGAGCTTGTTTAGTCTAAAAAAAATAAGACTGAGGGAGAAAATGAGAGCTGTCAACAAACATGTTAGTGAAGAAGGGTAAACAGTAGAGGGAAAAGCTATTTAGGGTAAAAGACAGCACTGGCATATGGCTACAAACTAACCCTTAACAATTTCAGACAGAAAAAATAAGGAGAAGGTTGCTACAAGAGTGAAATGCTGAAGTGATGACAACAGCAGTAGAAACAAAGATGAAGTTTGACCTGGGTATGAAAAGGTTGATATCACAGGAGTAGCTATGATGTGGGAGGCTGATCTTGATAACTGTGATACTTAATGCAGTTCTATCTTTTAAAAGAAGTAGTCTATAAACAAGCATGCATGGAAATAACTCCAACCATTGCCTCTCCAACTGCAAGCAGGACCTTCACAGAGCAGCTGCATTCCACAAGAACAATGGAATTAGACCAAGCTCCCTCATAAGCAAGAAAGACAGGGATTTGGCCTCCCTACATTTGGAATATGTTACTTGTAGAACTAAAGACGAGTTTCAGATCTCATTGCATTCATAACTAAATATAAAACTAGTTTTCTTGATTCTCTACAGTAAGCTTTGTAGGCACATAGTGTGTTCTGATTTTAATGATCTTTTTGTTATTTCTACCACTGGGGAGATAGAGCAAGGTGGGGGAAAGCATGGTTGTAATTTTCAGAACTGTTATAAAAAGTTCACTTTAAAAACTTTTTTGAAAAACATGGGCAGGTGTCTAACTTTAATGAAGGCTTCTGCATCATTTCGTTTGAGCAGTTTCTTTTAGGATATGCATTTTTAGACATCTTAGGGACTTAGAAAAACAATTTCAGAGCTACTTTAAGTTTTGCGGTGCTGTATTAACAAGTAACTTGGCAAAAAAAAAAATGCCTTTACATATGAGAAGGTTTATGACCGTTCCTAGAATTCTCTTTCTGTTGTACTACATGCAGAGACTATACAGAGCTTCTTAGACTTTTGTCATGGCCTCGTGTTCTCATGCTACTGATAAAAGTGCTTCTGATCCTCTAGTCGAAACAGATAAAAAGGATCTCTAGAGAGGATCTATCTTTTCCCTGTCCTACTGCTGAAGAGAGACCTAGAGGTGTCTGCTAGGCTGCCACATTTCCACACAACAAGCAAACTTTTGCTTGAGTGTGTGGCTTGTTTTAAAATTATTGACTCCACAAGTCTTAAATAGACACTTAAAAGTAAAATATTAGAGCTACACATCTACACATCTTTGTAATCAGGCTTAGATTTGCTGGTTTTAAATTCCCTGTTATATTTCATCTGATCAGAAGAAACTCTTCATCTAGTACAGTAAGTGCTTGCAGGCAGACTGTAAAAGTATTGTTTATTCTCCTTCAGCATATTCATCTAATGGATAATCTTACCCAAAGATCTAAACAAATTATTTATAAAACAAAATTAAAAAAAAAAAAAAAGAGCTCACTGTTCTTAAGAATTTACTGTAAGAAGAGTTTGGGCCAGCTGGATCTAATACTGCAGCTAAGAAAAGGGGAAAACAATTCTATAAATGGATGAGATGAAGACGATTTATGAGATCATTTTGAAATTCCCCTAAGATGAACATCAGGAATAAGTTACCATAGAAAACAAGTGATGATTATCTATGAGTTCAAGAGGTACCTGATTCTTTCTCAGAAACACTGAATTGCATTATTCCACCTCAACATGAGGAAAAACTACTGTAAGAGTGATGGAACAGGCTGCCCAGAGAGGTTGTGGCATCTCCTTTTCTGGAGACTTTCAAGACCCATCTAGGCAAGTTCCTGTGTGACCTGCCCTAGGCGATCCTGCTTTGGCAGGGGGGTTGGACTCAATGATTTCTGGAGGCCCCTTCCAACCCCTACCATTCTATGATTTCAGAGTAGGAGCCTGTCATGGTTACATTTCAGATCCATGATCTAAACGGACTGAAGAGGAAGCTTCCAAGGCCATCTAGCTGTTACTGGAAATAAAACTAGGGCTTCTGTGAAGGATTTCCCAGCTCAGTATTAATTTCTGCATATATTTCTTGTACTCTAGACTGGTCAAGGAGTTGTGGCCACAAGAAAGACACACTTAGTACTTTATTGTGGTCTTGTTGCAAGGAATTGAGGGGAAGAGGATGGGGCAAACCCAGAACCAGAGCATTATAAACTCATATAGCTTCCTATAGACAGCTCTGTTCTCTGGTTGCATTCTGACACCCACTCAGATCTATAGATAATTTATTTTAAAGTGATAATTCTTCCTTCATTCCACAGGAGCTAAACCTTGCTTCACAATAAAAATTATCTGAAAGATATTCAATACGAAAATACACTCCACCTATTCTCAGGTCAGATCTACAGTTTTCAGTCTGTTAAGCAGTTTTACAATGAAGAAATCTTAATTTGTACTGTGAGAATTCCTCACAGGTATAAATCACTTTGATTTGAGATATCTCTTAGTTTCTGTTCTTCCTTTTCTTTATCAAGTATGGACATCACTGAGTTTTGTAGAACATAAATGAAACCCTATTTAAAGCAACATCTTATATTACAGAAAGAAAGAAAACCACCGAAACTGTATCATTTGTTGCTTTTCAAGGTATTCTTTTTCAACTAGTTCTTCTGAGTTAGGAATTCTTGGTTTATTCAGTTAGTACATCTAAGGATATTTCCCAGTAGCACAGCTTTCTAACTATGAAAAAAAAAAATTATACCTTTGTGAAGTCTCCTACATAATACATACATTTGTAACAAGAAAAGCACTTCAACTAGACAGGAAAATAGGTTCAAATGAAATGTAGATTTAGTCAGGAAATGTGAGTGAATAGATTATTGCATGAATTTTAGAAGGAAAATGTCAAAGTTCAGTATTTCAGATTGCATATCCTCTTTATCTATCATGTGCAGACATTTTGCACACAAAAGAAAAGACCTGGCTAATCTGAAAAGCGGGCATATATATATCAACAAATAATTTTAATACAAATTTAATGCAGGTAGAATGTATAATATATATTTAAAAACAGGTATAGAATGCAAATAACAGTATATATCTATCTCCATTGAAGAAAGACTAGTGGAAGATTTCCCTGTCAACAGGTTTTCCCCTAAAAGGAAGCAGTTCAGAGAATCCAAAAAATAGCCATATGCAAGCCCAGTTGTACATATCTCTGTCTGACAGTGACGAACTTTTTACGAGATAGTTTAAACTGTATCTTTAATACATTACCTAAAAAGGAAGAGATAGAATTGTCCACAGCAGATTAAAAGATGTGTTAAGGAACAATGAACAAACAAGCCTCAATTGAACTCCATAATATTTAAATTCATTTGCACTTAGCACACATCTGAATATCAAAACACTAAGTAAAATTCAGCCTGACTTCTTAGGCTTCAGTGTGGGATACAACATAATGCCCAATTAGACTGACTTTCTAAAGAAACGTGGTTTGGAAATCTCACTGTGGGTATGTGCCTGAGATCCTGAAGTACTTTTGAAAACCTCGGGCGGTTTCAGTCAAAGTTCATGGAGAGGTAAATGGCTCAGTTATATTTGCTACAAACTTGATGAAAATAAGCAGCTAGGCAGCAAAGACCTTTTAAGTGTGCCTATACTCCCCCGATGAAGAAAAGGCTGTAACATAAAAGAAGCCTTTTTTTAGACCTGAGAGACATAACAGGATCTCCCCCTGCTCTCAAAGATGTCAAAGCTCTTAAAAAACATTAGCAATAGTGGTTTAATATGTGTGTATATGTATGTCTTAATGGATCTAGATTGAGTTTTATTCTATACCCAAAAAAGCTGCATCACCCAGTAGGTCAGCCACTAGCTAATGTTCTTTCCTTAAATTTGCCCACTGACATGATGTATCTTCCAAGATGCAAAGGGCTAAATGGACGTTATTTAATGTATGATTTAAGGGAGTTTTCAGAATGTACCTTGTAAATGCAAGTTAACAATGGAGAGAGAGAAGAAATAGAACTTTAAAAAAATCCATATTCAGTTTCCAGAACTGCAAGAAAATTGCGTGATTCTTCTTTTGCCTACTGTCACGTTATACAATAGATAGAGAAAGAAAGGGACAGTAGGAACACTTTAATCTGAGTGACACATTGGAAAAAGAAGCAAAGCCCATGATTCCAGTAGGTAGAGGCTCTAAGATTAAGCATAAATTGATGTGCTCTTGCACTTCTGGCTGTGGTGGATACTCTGGCAACATCCTGTCTAAGACTGGAGCAAGATTCAAGCAGATAGTTGTTTTTCACTCCTATATAGGCTCAGTTTTCAGTAGAGGGAACTGAACATATGTGGTAGAGGGGGGCTAGGCATGGTTTACTATGTCTTAATGCTGTTCTGATGATGGATCTTGGCCTCAGCATGCACTGTCTCTCCATCACTGAATGCCAACACAGGATGAATTAATTAATTTCTAAGTGGAAAAGCACAGAGGTTTTTTAGGTTGATGTCAAAGGACAAAGACTTAGTGAGCAAAGGCTTCCTGCAGATGTGGAAAAGCTCCATGTTGGGCTTTTAGACATTTTCTTGTTCCATGAAGTGCAAAGTAATCCTCTTGCTAGACGATGTTTTCTCATCCTGATGAAATGGTCTAGTGGAATGACGTCACCTCACACAGACCACTTACAGTTTTTCTCCTTTCATTCCATAACAGTATGAAATTAAAATATACTTTGATTAGTCCCACATCAGGAAGCAATCCAAAATATTAAGAGGATAAATATTTTTCATGATGCAGTAGTAATAAGGATGTGCGTTTCTCTCTTTTGCTTTAGGAAGTGACAGATACAACATGGGTACAGCAGGGTTTAAAGTTACAAATATTCCTAGGGTAAAGTGTCTCATGCATCATTTAGAAGCACATAACCAATGTTATTTCATGGTGGTCTGGTCGCACCTGTTCACATATAACTGATTCTGCACAAACCTGACCTCTGTCTGACACTGCTGCTAACGTGTCATGGCACTATGAACATCCCTCTGTCGCTGGACATGTGTTGTGTTATTTCTTGAACTGTGGTGACAGCCAGGTTATTCTGGCTGCTCTCCAGACACAGGATGAAACAGTCCTTGCTTCCCAGCACAGTTCTAAAAAGATAAACAACAATGGTTAAATAACATATAAGTCCTGTCTGTAACTCCTAAATATTAGATTTACTGAAGCCATCTATCCCATCCCTTTTTAACAAGAAATGTAGTCATATTCCCTTATGATTGCTTACAGCAAAGCCTAGATATTTTGTTTAAATGATCAATTTTTCATGGGAGTTTATGGAATTTAAGGCATTTATCATTGAAACCTTATACAGTCTATTGAACATATGCATTTACAATATCATGTCATGTATCATCTAGTAAAGCACCGCAGCTCCATATGACACTACTCCTTAGATACTACAGCTAATCTGTTAAGTCTAAGCACTGCCCTCCAAAAAAATTATCTATATTTTGGTTCCCATATAATTTGACAGAACAGACAAGAGTTGACAGAATTACAATTTTGCCTTTCTTATTCTAGGTATGGTTTTCTCAGCTCTAGAGAGATTAAACAATTTGTTTAAATTCATCTCCACAGTTCAAGTCCATGCTAGAGTCGAGAGAGCCTAGAAGTTCGGGTTAATGCTGTAGTTGGGAGGATTCTTTCCCTTTCCCTTTATTTTTCCTATTAGTTTGGTTGTCTGCCCTGGCAATGCTAGAGAAATTCCTTTCCCTATACCAGTACAGGTACAGCTGTCAGTATTAGAAAGCATGTTACATCCAATGTTAAGAAATGGCTTTGCACATTGGCAAATGGGCAATGGGTTTAAACTGGCAGAGGGGAGATTTAGACTAGATGTTAGGAGGAAGTTCGTTACAGTGAGGGTGGTGAGGCACTGGAACAGGTTGCCCAGGGAGGTTGTGGCTGCTCCCACTCTGGAGGTGTTCAAGGCCAGGTTGGACGAGGTCTTGAGTGACTTGTACTAGTGGGAGGTGTCCCTGCCTATGGCAGGGGGTTGGAACTAGATGATCCTTGAGGTCCTTTCCAACCTTACCATTCTATGATTCTATGATTGTGTGTATCCTTAGCATAGTTTGAATTTCCCCAACACTGCCACAGGATATAGGACTCACTCTAGAATTTTACCATATTTGTGTCTTGCATTCAAAGGTAATTTTATAAGCTAACTGTAGTTAAAGCTCTTGCAATCCTGTGAATGCAAAACGTATTTACAAGTTGTTAAGTTACTGTCTCTATGCAATTTTCTAGTTGGAGCTGTTTGGAGAAAACAGTAAGTGAAGCTTTTCTGAATTTAGAAAATACTTGATAATTAAACAAAAATACAGAAATCATGAACTGCAGATATGTGTATCTGCCAGGAGAGAAAATAGAAATATTTTGAGTAAGTCTATTCTCACAATTTGTCCAACCCACCACATAACATTTACTAGAACTGAAAGAGGAGGAAAAGAGAATATATCCCCAGAAATGCTTCTATGCTTTATCAAAGAGGAATAGGTGGAAGCCCTGAGAAAGAGACATAATATCCTACAGTATCATTCAGAAATAGAAAGTGAGAGCTGAAAGCAGGCCAGTGTAACATCTGACTTCAGAAAGGGCAAGCAGTTAGAGACCAGTTAGCCTCACCTCCATCCCTGGAAAGGTGATGGAGCATCTTGTTCTGGAGGCCAGAATGGATTTACTAAAGGCAAATCATGGATTTACTAAGGAGGAAATCATGCTTTACTAACCTGATAGCCTTCTACTAAGGCACGACCAAATGGATAGATGAAGGGAGAGCAGTGGATATTGTCTATCTTGACCTCATCAAGGCTTTTGATACAGTCCCCCAGGACATCCTTGTAAATAAGAAAAGTGGGTTAGATGATTGTCCAATCATGGTGAGGTGGACTGGTAACTGGCTTAGCAGTAGAGTTCAGAGAGTTGTTAACAGCAGTGTAGAGTCCAATCAGAGGCCTGTGGGCAGCGGTGTTCTCCTGGGATCGGTACAGGGTCCAGTATTGTTCAATAACTTCATCGATGACCTGGATGAGGGGTTAGAGCATATCCTTAGCAAGTTCATTGTTGATATGAAACGGGGAGGGGTAGCTGACAGCCTGTCAGGCTATGCTGCCATCCAGTGAGATCTGGACAGGCTGGAGAGCTGGGCAAAGTTGAACCTCCGTGAAGTTCAGTAAGGACAAGTGTAGAGTCCTGCAACTGGGAAGGAACAATACCAGGCACCAGTACATGCTGGGAGTCTTCCTGCTGGAAAGCAATTCATGGAGAAAGACCTTGGAGTCCAAGTGGACAAGAAGTTCTCCATGGGACTGCAATGTGCTCTTGTGGCAAAGAGGGCCAACGGCATCCTGGGATGCATTAAGAAAAGTGTGTCTAGGGAGGTTCTCCTCTCCCTTTACTCTGCCCTGCTGAGACCACACCTGGAATACTGTGTACAGTTTTGGGCTCCCCAGTTCAAGAGAGAAAGGGATACACTGGAGAGAGTTCAACACAGAGCTACAAGGATGACTGGGGGACTTGAACATCTCTCCTTTGAAGAAAGACTGAGAGAACTGGGGCTGTTAAGTCTTGAGAAGGCTGAGAGGGGATCTTATCAATGTATATAAATATCTGAGGGATGGGTGCCAAGATGAAGGTGATCATCTCTTTTTGGTGGTGCTCAGTGACAGGACAAGGAACAACAGGTACAAGCTAGAACACAGGAGGTTCCACCTCAATACAAAGAGACACTTCTTTATGGTGAGGGTGACAAAGCACTGGAACAGGCTGCCCAGACAAACTTGTAGAGTCTCTTTCTCCGGAGATACTCAATACCTGCCTGGATGTGGCCTGCCCTTGGTGATCCTGCTTTGGCAGTGGGATTGCACTTGATCTCTAGAGATCCCTTCCAACCTCTAACATTCTGTGATTCTATGATTCCGTGTGAATTCTGTTTCCTACAAAGAGAATATACAAATCCATTGGGCCTGATGGCATGCAACCACAAGTGCCAGTTGTTATACAAGGGCATTTTTGACAATCTTTGAAAGATCATGCTAATCAGAAGAGGATCCTATAGACTGGAAGAAAGCAAATGTCACTTCTGTCCTCAAGATGGGAAAGGAGGATCTTGTCAGCCCCATTATAATCCCTGGGAAGATGTCAGAGCAAACAATCCTTTAAACCATTTTGAACAAATGAATGACAAGAAGGTGAACAAGAATAGTCACTTTACATGTACAAAGGGAAAATTACGCCTCACAACCTAACAGTCTCCCATGCCCTATAGTCCTCACTGGGCACTCACTCTGGGGTGATAGAACATTGGCTAGATGGAGTTCGATGTGATCCAGTACAGCTGTTCTTATGCTCCTGTGGCATCAATCTGTCATTTCAGACTTCGAAAAGTACCACTTCCCACAGTGTGAGAAGGGAAGCCAAGCTAAATATTCTCTGCTGAAGCTGTGGTTATAGACACTATGAAAGCTTAGTGAAGATACTGCTAACCTAGGAAATACTTCTCACAAAGTTACTCCCGTTGAGATTGCAACAGATAGCCCCTGGGACAAAATTATGGTGAGTGGTTTCTACTAGGGATAGTTCTAGCTCTGGATTGGGTCTGGGTCTGACTTGCTTTCATTAGGTGCAACCAAGCTGACTCAGAACATACAGTGAAGTCTGGCAAGAAGCAAGGAAATGCCCAGGTCCATTATCTTCTAAAAGTGCATGAGACAGTATCTTACATTGTAATGTGACCATTTCTGGGGAAAATCTTGAGACTGTGACTTCTAAGCACTTAGAGCTAGAAGAATGCAAGGAGTGACTGGCGAAAGAAATCTGCTTGGCTAGCTGCTGACATGTGATATCTAATTTGGTGTGAATGTTCCCAAAATACAACTATCTGCAATACATGGGAGCAACTTTCTTCGTGAGAAGTAGTTTTATTGATCAGGACTTTGTTTTGTAGCACTGCAGGACTTATTAATAAGGTAGTTCACTGCCCTAGAATGGCATTAGCAATTTGCTAGATGAGAAAACGTTTGACTTTCTTTGGTGGATGGTTTCATCCTGGTTGGCAAAAAAGAAATGGCCCAAGGCTCCTTCATGTATAGCAAAGCAAAATCCAATGCCATGTTAGATGGCTTCTGTTACTAGTTATGACTTACTGATTAAGTTTAAACTTTCAGGTCAAAAATATTGCCCACAAAAATCTGCCAGAAGTGTCCATGGGCTCAGAATCCCCACTCTTGTCCATGGGCTCAGAAACCCCATTTCAGCTCAGCCCAGGGCCTTCAGTCCCTGATCTAAATATTGCTGTAGGAGTGCTGGTATCTACCTTTGCCCTGGCTCACAGGATACCCTGACAGGAGGTTCTAAGAGGAGAAAAGTTCCTAAAAGAACGAATACCTTAAGAAGCAAAGGAAGCATAACACAGGCTAAAAAGTCACCCATCCACAAAAATGAAGTCTTAGTTTTTCTGAGCACAAGCTAAGAAAGAATTGTCTTACACAATGAGGAAAAGAAATAGCTTGAAGAATGAGTGGCAAGATACCTGTTTAAAAAAAAAAAAAAATATTCCTGGTGTAAATATTCTGGGAAACATTTCTCTCTGGGAATATTCTGCTATAAATCAGAATCTGTGATTTTATTTAGGGTCCAACACCTTGTCTTCTAGGCTTGCATCTGGCTTATTTATATTTGAAATATCAAAGCAGCTGCTTCCAGTTCTGGCCACAACTGACATTCTCAAAAAGGTAGCCATCCAAAATGGCCATCCCTTGTCTCATTAACTCTGTCAAGAAGGAAACAAATTTTGAGCTGATAGACCTCCTAACCTCTGAAGCTTGTCCTCAGCCTATTCTTGTTGCTTGTTGAGATTTCCTACACAAATCTAACCTCGATATCTACCTTACTTGATAATACAAATGCTAAAAGGAAAAAGGACTATAAGGTAAAACTACTCTATACAGAATTTCTTTTCTAAAAGATTTTCTGTTAACATACTTTACAGTTATTTAGACATATTTGCCAGCAAGTCCAGATAGTTCTGTCTTTACCTAAAGAGGTAAAAATGAAATGGATACCTTCAGTACACTAAAGTTTCAGAGTGTGAATTCAAGCATATGTCAATGATGAGTAATTGTTATTACTATAATATAGTTTTGTCAATGTGGGGAATAAAGTAAGGTTTCTGTGGAAGTCATCAAATAATTCATGTCCCTATACAAGCGACTTTCAAAAGCCACTGTATGTTCGGACAAATTATGCGTGCGCATCAAACACCTGTCTCTGGGTTTCTGCTAGCCTCCTCATCAAGTTGTTTTCCACCTTTCAGCTGTGATCTAACTTGGAGGTTTGCTTTGCTTTTCAGCTTCCTCTACAGCATTGAATTTGATTCTTGTTAGAAAAACACAGAAAGCAATGTGGAGTTGTGCACTTCCCAGGATTTGACCTGCTCTTTACCTCCCACTGACATTCTCAGAACAATACTGATCAGCTGTTAGATGGACAGGGGCAACTGGGACAGGGGTTCAAAGGTTCTCAAATTGGATAATCATTGGACTTTCTGGTGTGTCTTTGTATGGTATTGTGCATAGCACAGCTTGTAGGATTGTTCAGGTGAGGAATTCAGCAAATACTAATGCAGGAACCAGGTATATACTTTATGGCTTCTGCTTTCTTCCTCTGGCACATTGAGATAACATTCTGAGGTCTTCACTGTACTATAGTTAGTAGAAGACATGAAGTCTTTTCTAGCATACTGGAAGATTTTTGCAGCACCTGTGGACCTTCCTGAGCAGTTGTATAGTTAGCATACTTTTTCCTCTGGCCACAGAAAATTGATGTGAAATCTGAGGCAAATTCTTTCAGTTCTCTCTTCTGGTCAAAAGGCCAACATGCAGCAGTATCTTGGTTTTCAGGAAATTGCTGTGTAACTCCCCCTTGGAAAGACTAATTTCCATAAAGAATTTTATCAGGGCTTCAAGAAGGCAAAGCTTCTCACAAATCAGAAAAATCAAGGTTTTAATCTGACAAGCTGTATTGTGACAGCTGAGATGCCAGATCAGATTACACAAAGCAGTATTTCACAGAAGACTATGCCAGAACAAGCTGAGCATGTTTCAACTTTTCATCTTCTAGGTCTTTACATGTAAGACTGAGCAGATCAGAGCAATTCAGGCATCAAGCTTCTGAGGGAAATAGCAAGAAAGCTTTAAAGAACGATGAAATACACTTTGCCAGTGTAAAAGTTCTGTACTTGACTTGAGCAAAGGTTCTCCACCACAACACAGTTTTTTTGCCTAGAGTGATGGTTATTATTTTAGTTCAGACCACTCACCCTCATCACAGGACCTAAGAATTTACAAGTTTAGAATAGTAATCACATAGGAAGGATAATACAGACAAAAATTCCTGCAATAATGGGACATTTTTCAGCAGACTAAGCCAGGAAATCAAGTAAAAAACACAGTAAGGCAAAAATAGTAACAGCTGCAATAGCTGGTGTTATGAATCTGTTTCTGCTTTCTAGAGAATACTTATATGAAAATACCTACAACACACTAACTTTTCATGTTCTAATCATAGTATTTGAAACTGATCTACACAGAATATGTCTAATCACCCATTTCACTCAAACTTCCCCTATACTAATTATTTTTCCAGTGAACGTTTAGGCCTAAATTCTCATTAGGTTCCAAATCTTCAGATCCCATAAGAAACATGGGCCAAGAAGAGCCTTGAACCTGCTTTCTAAAATACAAAAAGCACTATAATCACAGAACCACCATTCTTCTTGGATCATGAATGCACTGAAAATTTGACTCAGGCTTATAAACAGAGACTATGAAGTCGAAAGCAATTAAGCATTATCTTAAAAAAAACGACAGTTCTTGGCCACTCTAAAACTCAGTTCCTCCTTTATGGGAATAATATGGGAGACTATCTGCCTGCCACGCTACTGGAAAATAATGTAAGTACTTAACCAGAAATGGGGATAATGACTGTGTTTCTAAAACACACTGAATCGATAGAATTAGCTGGCATTGACTCAATAGACATTTTAAGGATAAATATAATATCTATTAAGTTATCTATGGCTTACATGTTGAGATAGTGAGGTTCAGGTAAACGCAATTACCTAATGAAGAACAGTTTACAAACTCTCAGGATTTTACCTAAAGATGTAAAAACTGCTCAAACTTTGCCATTAACAACACCAGGACCAAAGTATTACTCTCTTGTCTCCAATTACCTAAAATTAATATATATCCCAGAGGGTCCTGCTTGCTTGGAATTTGCCCTTAACAATTTCAGGAAGAGAACCAAACTGGAGAAGTCACAGGATCACCAGATGTCAAGAGTTGGAAGGCACTCAAAGACATCATTGAGTCCAACCCCGCTGCCAGAGCAGGACCATACGATCTAGCTCAGGTCACAAAGGAACGCATCCAGACAGGCCTTGAAAGTATCTAGAGATGCCACAGCCTCTCTGGAGAGCCTGTTCCGGTGTTCTGTGACCCTTACAGTAAAGTCAACTGAATTAAGACAGTAGAATCAATCTGCCCCTTGGTGGCACGTTTCCACATCTCTGCTACTGTCTGTTTCATTAGAGCAGAAAACAAAACTTCATGTTTTGGTGAGTCTGTGTATTGAATCACAAAGACACAAAATTTAAAGTTGTTTTTTTTTTTTTATTGTATTGCACAAGATATCTATGCAATCCACGTAGGTAATTTCCCAAAACATTGTTTGTTGCAGCACACATCACAAGCATTGTGAATAACCAGTGCCTCCTTCAAAAATTAAAGTAATTGGTTGCAAGTTTAAGCACGTGTGGCAATAAATGAAGAAAAAAAAGCAAGGAGTATCAATACATATTTCTTTTCAAACACACAAATATATAATTTTCAGAAGAGCACCAATAATGTTAAGCAAGTATTTTGATGAGACACTGCATGTGTCGGCTCTGCAGTAAAAAGCCAATATGCACACGAAAATATATTTCAACTTTTAAAATAATTTAACCATAATACCTTGCACATGTCACCTGTTTACAACATATCATTTCATATACAATGTTAGGCCCAAGCCTCAACTTGTGTAAATCTATGCATACTCACTTAAAGCATTCGAGACTCTGGACCAGGTATCCAAGCTGAAAAAGCCTTCAAATTGTTCACATCTGACTACAGAGTGGTAAGTGTAAGACTAGAAGTAGTTACAGTGAAGGTATAACAGAAATGGTAATATGGAAAATGAAGAAAACCACTATTTAACCCTCAAACACAAGGTTCTATAAAGAGGCCTACAGGTAAAATGATCTATAAAAGTGAGTAATTAATATCAATCTCCTTTCTGATACTTAGATTCTCATACATTCAGAAGCTTGTAGAAGTGAACTAACCAAATGTCACAATCACTATCACCCTCAAACTCTTGTTTCTTAAGTTCCTGATCATTAATACTGGTACTGAACAACATTTTACATTTGCTGAAAACTGTTATTAAAATTTACCTTCCTGCTAAAAGAATTTAGTGTAATAAAAATCATGAAAAACAATAAGTAAAAAAATAGTACTTTAAGAATACTTTTAGAAAACCCGTCAAACAACTGCAAATACAGCTGATTTTAAGTGTCTCTGCTTTTGAACTATGGTTTTTCATTTGTTTTTGTTAAAGTGAATCACTCAAAGAAGCAAAGGAGTACCAGCTCTAAGATTTATTCTTGTCCATTACATTGAGGACCTCATCCAAAAGCGAAGGTCCCAAGTCAAGCTGTAATGAGAGAAGGGAGCCTGCAAGATCTGAAAGGGATTCTTCTGACTTCGTCTTTGTCTTCGTTAGTTCACAAGAAAGTTGACTGTCATCAAATAAATCAACTGTTTGCCAATCAGTGCATCGTTCAGAGAAGCTGGATGAGTTACTGTCTCTACCATTAGTAAAACATGAAGAACCACCATTTTGCTCCCATATGTCATCTTTGTATGTTTCTCCCTCTTCCATCTGTTTACTTTTCTCCTGCAATTTTTCTTCTATTACTGGCTCACAGCTAAGCCTAGGATTTCTGGATGATCTGATGGATTCTTGCTTTGAATTAAATGTCACTGGTGACAATAAGGGCAACATAAGGGCTTGAGAACCCCCAATGGCAGGAAGGGAAATAGCATTTTTAAGCACTGGTGATGGAGTTTCTGTAAACATGGATTCAGAAGTGCTGTTTGCCCTTAAGAATTCATTGTGGCCACCAGACTGACTAACTCTGCTTTCTCCTTCATTTCCAGGCAATAGCTCATAGTTGCCCTGCAAAAAGGAGATGTCTCCAAAAACATCATGTTGTCCTTCTTTTCCAATGTGTATAGTATGACGAAAATCTCCAAGTGGTGGACTGATCATATCAGGAGATAAGATATCCCTTAGTTTGAATTTCTTCCCTTTCTTATTGTTAGCAGCTTTTAAGTACATTGGTGTCTTGGCTGGCATCTTGCTTGCAGTTTCTGAGAGGAAGTTATTTACAAAACAAACAAACAACAACAAAAAAAACCCCAAAAAACAATGAAACCCCCCAAAAAAAGGAAGGGGAGGGAGAAGCCTCTTACAAAAGTCAGTTATTCTCAGGAGACCTTCAGTGTTATCAATATTACATCATTATCTTAAACCACTCTTGCACATGAAATCCCTTTCTTCTGATGCAAAGAACTGTGGAGTATGTGAAGGTGAACGTCGCCCACTGCAGATCTTTCCAAGGTAGAGTAAAAGTTTCAGGTCAGCCAGCAACCAAATGCTCTGCTACTTCCAGAAATTGAGAAAACCTGCATGGAATACAAAATCACATTATCATTAATTGATTTTTTATGGTTCATTCAGTCTTGTTTTTACAAAAAAGAAAAAAAAAAATTCTATTTGTAATGCTACTGACAGTTCCAGTCTGCAGATTAGCTTTATGATGGTGTTTCCCTTCATTAGGCAGGATAAAAGAGTTCAGATTAACAAGGGCTAGTTAACCTTTCTCTGACTTTGTAGCTTTTTTTGAAGTCAGAGTTTCTTAGACATGGTTGCTGAGCACAATTCATTTGACAAAATATTAATATCTCAATCTTCTCCTTCTGTCATTCAGAATGCTGTCCTTTGAGAGTAATGCAGAAACGGGTTTATAACATTTAGCATCCAGCTCTTGGTAGAACCAGGAAGACTGACAGAGTCATTCAGCAAACTTTTTTCGGAAATGGAGTAGACCAGGTTGGATTAGAGACATTCAGATACCCCCATTTAGTGCTGGAACTCTGACCAACCATCACTAATAACATTTTGGATAATTGTGCCCATTTGAAAGGACAGTTTTAGGTACTTGAAAAAAGAGCTAGTCCAAATCTTTACAATTAGTTAAAAACAGCCAAATGCAGTTGCCTTATAAGAGATTAATTCTTGTGACTACAACCTTTAGACTACAGGAATTTTTCATAGCAATTAGTTATAGCCTACCTCATGAGTTTGGTAGGCCACGAGGCCACAGTGATTCAGAGATGCTCTGTGCAATCAAATGATGCAGTGTTTGCAACCCAATCATTAGAATGCGGCGTCTAAACAGCCTGATAAAGCAGTCCTCATGGGCTAACAGGCTATTGCACTGTCAGTTCATTGTAAAACACTCTTCATTAACGCTTTAATGGAGTATTGCTTTCATACAGTACCAATTTCTGACTCCTGAACAATCTCAGAATAAATGCATATTTCTCCTGATTGTTTTTGTACTTTCCCCTATTATGTCCATGGACCACAAGGGCATCACAGCTCACTCCTCCTCACCACAATACTCAGCCAGGAATCCTTCACACTGCCCATCATCATGTTCAATCCACAAAAGAAGCTTGCATGTTTTTCACTAAAAGACTGTCATATGCAATAAGTGAAAGGAAGCCATCTTTTGCTGCCTGTTATCCATGTCCTAGCAGACACTATCAAATTAAGCTCAGTAAGTACCATCAGTTTAAAAACTTTGTGCTGTATATTCAACCAAATTGTCAGGAAGTATTTAAGCATTTTCACAAATAACTTAACCTCAGTAATTAATTCTTACAGTGAAGTACTTAACCGTACACAACGAGGAGAGCTGGGAATCTAGCCAGGTTAGTATTTTGTATTTTTGATTCCCAACGGGTATTAATTTCACTTCAAATATCATTGAAAAGTTCTCCCCCCCATATTACAACACATAAATAAATGAAAGCTGGCATGCAAAATAAGCTAAATGTTCAGTAAGTGATGAGGACATTTTATACTTTTAAGAACAATTTTAAAAATCAAATTAATTTCATCTATCAGTTAGAGACACTTTAAAGCTTCCTTCTGGACAAAAAAAAAAAAAAAAAGGTAATTCATTAAGATCTACAGAATACCAGGAGATTCCCATTACATACCAAAGCTCCAGCACCTTAACTCCACATGAATACTGTAAGATACAAAATTAAGTCCTAAACAAGACCTCTACTTGTGCCACGTGCCATGGGAACAGAACTGATTAGTCAACTCAGCTACCTTTCAGTTTTAAAATGAAACATTCACTGCATTGTTTCTCCCCCTGATTATCATTCTACCAAGCAACCCACTTAGTTATCACAATACCCTTGACTCTAAAGAGAAGACTATTCTTAGCAAAACCAAATGGTGAGGTTGTTTATCTAGTGAACGTGGCTCTATCTCACTTTTCAGGAATAACAGGCCAAATTGCCTCTGATTCTTAATTCCTCATTCTTTCAGCTCTTTTAGTCTGGAATGAATGGCAATGTAGTGACAATGTGGCCCAAAGTTATGCCTCTTGGTCACTTGTTTAAAAATGAGAGAGGCATTCTAGTTCACTCAAAGCCCTCATAGCTTCCACCATTTTGGGTATGTTCCAAAAAACATCACTAAACTTCTCAAGAAGACTTCTAATAAACCTGAAGGACACAGTGAAACACCTAAACATCAAGAAATACTAAAATCAAGTGTAAAATAACTTCTAATATAATTAGTTTTGACACACAAAAAGAGCACTGTATTTTAACAGTGTTACGCTCAATGTTATGCGGAGGAGGGAGGCAGGCAGAATGTGAACCCTCAAAATAGAGCAAACATTTGGGCATCCAAATCCCCTTAAATTTCTGCACTATGAGAAAAACCCAGTAAGGGGCAGTGTAAAACCACACTACCCCAGAGGTCCTTGCAAGAGGCTCCAGTGTCAAGAATTACAATAATCTCTTTCTATATAGCAGTTCCTGCAGTTGTGTTGACCTCGTCTACCATTCGGCCAGCACAAGAGTCTTTACACTTGATGAGAACTTTCACAATTATGTGCTTTTAGCACAAGCGTTGTTTTCTCTGCTGAAAACAAAAGCTATACTTGTTGCAGCTTTCACTAGCCACTCTACTGAAAATCTTCAAATTCCACCTTGTAAGCAAAAGGGGTCCTTTCTCAATGGGCAAGCTTTCTGTACATCCTGTCATAGGCTTCAAAGCAAATGTACTTTGTTTCTGCATCTCTAACCCCTTTGTCAACTAATGCCAAAGGAGTATAGACTATAAGTAGANTTTAGGAGAAAAAAAAAAGGAAAACATGAAAGGATTTTTCTCCCAGTTGAAGAGATTTGTTAGATCCCTTTCCTAACAAATCCAAACATGAGCCAAGCCAGGGAAACTTGAGCCCAGTGAAAATGAAAGTTTCAGCGGGGCTGTAACACTTGCTCATTTTCATTCCTGTCACTCCACACTCTCAAGTAAGTGTTTTGCTTGGTAACAAAGACTAATATTTCCAGAGGCACTTCTCAATCCGCCTTCTGAACCTTCTGTCCACTCAGCAGTCATCACCTTCCACACAGCTCAGTTTTCCATGGATGGCTTAGTCTCTTCCACAATCTCTTTTAAAAGAACAGACTATGAGAAAGCACCTCAACAGGTAAGATTACAAGGCCAGAGACAAATTAAGGGTCAAGATGCAAAATTCTATTTGTGCACAAATATCAAGAGCAGTGTCCTAGGTAAAGAAATTACAGAAAGACAATTCCGTTTCCAAGGCACAGGAGCAGAAGGAAGGGTGTGCTCTGGGAAACCTATGGGCTTTCTACAGGACAATCCCTTGCAAGGGCTCTGCATCACACATCATTGACTAGAAGCCTGTGAACTTAGGAGGAATCCATTTCAAAAGCATCATTTAAAATAACATTGAATTATCTTGTGGAGCAAATCACTAGGGGAAACAGAGTCTCTATGTTATTTAAATATCCAAATGAGAATGCAGTATCACAGCAGAAGACAGACAAAAAATACACAATGAGCTGCTGCAACTTTTTTACATAATAAAGTATCTGCAGCATAGAAGAATCAGCTTTGAGAGCTCACTTTAGGCTTTAGCTATGAATAGCTTTCAGCAGCACAAATAAACTGTTGACAATGTCAGTGATGGTACTTTCACTATGTATCAGTACAAACCGTTTTAATTGTTTTTGTAACAAGCGCTTGAACTCATGCAGTTACTATTCCTGACTTCTGGTAAAAACAAACTCCCAGTATAACCAATTCTTCAGGTACAAGAAAAGCAGCAGATGCACGATAGAGCTGGGGTCTCATGGTCCTGTAGACTTAGGTGTCTGTACTAACTGGCAGCCTTTGAAGGCGAGAGGCCACAAGTCTGTCTGCTTCTAGACCAGGCCACTAGTGAGCCTTTGCTTATAGAGCAATCACCTTCTGAACAGCTTTAAATAAATCATTTGGTAACACTTATCCCTCCAGATTGCTCATCTAAATTTACTTTGAAGAGGTCCAGCCTTTTAATTAGCTTCTATTAAATATCAGAATCCACTTCCCAGATCAGAAGTCCCCTCACTTTGTTTCTGCCTCCCAAGAGTTTGCACATAAAGCTAGATTTACTTTATAAAAATAGTCTAATCACACTTCACACTATATCGAATCTAACTTATTTTATCCCATTGTCACATACACTTTTCAGAAAGCGAAGGGAAAATATCCTCAATCTTTCCCACAGTTACAGAAGCACAGGTCAAGAGGAGACCCTGTGATGCATTTCATTCATTACTCCATTGTCCTTCAAAGACCCAGATGCTGCCTTCTAGTTCTGCAAGGTGTTCATACACCTTCTTAAAATATCCTGGAGGTGCAGACTGCACATATTTGTTTACTCCACAGAGGCTAGTCAGAGAAGATGCACCTAAAGCCTCCCCTGCACCAAACTGGACCCAGTTCAATATTTTATGCATTCTACATCTCCTTCAGATTGAAAAACACAAATATTTTAGTCTTTCAACATAGGCCATGTTTTCTGCTGCTCAAAAAGTTTCCCCCCGAAACTCCTTTTCTTGTCTTCCTCCTCTTGGCTCCAATTTTCCTTTAAACGTGTCCCAAATCAAACACAATATTCAAGCTAAGATCTCAATTTTTTCTCTTAATAGACTCATTATTGTTTCAGCATCATAACATGGCTGGATTTTGCTTAGTTAGTGATCTGCTAAAAACCTAGCCATTTTAGTGATGAACTGTTGTCTAGCAAGTTATTCTACAGCTTGTTCTTGACTATATCCCTGGAGCAAAGTGTCTGTACTCACTGCACTGTGTTCTATCCATTGCAAACTTTGAATGGACAGCATTGTTTGGGCAACTTGAATCTCAGCCTCCTACCACATACATGGCTAATTAACATCATCTGCCAATGTAATAAGCATACTTCAAAATAATTGATGAAAATATTGCGCAGTAACAGAGATGGAAGTCAGCCCTGCAGAGTTCCTCCTCATGTACTTTTCTAGAATAATAATGGCTAAATACTCCAAGGTACTGCTACTTGAAGCACCTTGAGTTAGAATCATAGAATCATAGAATGGTAGGGTTGGAAGGGACCTCAAGGATCATCCAGTTCCAACCCCCTGCCATAGGCAGGGACACCTCCCACTAGTACAGATCACTCAAGGCCTCCTCCAACCTGGCCTTGAACACCTCCAGGGAGGGAGCAGCCACAACCTCCCTGGGCAACCTGTGCCAGTGTCTCACCACCCTCACTGCAAA
>WBNM01037367.1:33288-75625 GCA_013399055.1 Ramphastos sulfuratus
GACCTCAAGGATCATCCAGTTCCAACCCCCTGCCATAGGCAGGGACACCTCCCACTAGTACAGATCACTCAAGGCCTCCTCCAACCTGGCCTTGAACACCTCCAGGGAGGGAGCAGCCACAACCTCCCTGGGCAACCTGTTCCAGTGTCTCACCACCCTCACTGGAAAGAACTTCCTCCTAACATCCAGTCTAAATCTCCCCTCTGCCAGTTTAAACCCATTGCCCCTTGTCTTGTCATTGCAAGACCTTGTAAATAGTCCCTCCCCAGCCTTGGAAGGCTACTATAAGTTCTTGAAACAATTGTCTGCTCAAGAGTAAGCAAGGGGACACAAATATTCTCCATAACACAGATATATTAATGAATTACAAGGACAGCTTGGAAAACTCAAGCCATACTCTAGGTGGGGAGAATTTAATTTTTTTATTATTAAGTAATGGAATTAATTCACTATCAGCAATCTTTGGAAGGTAAAGGGAAAGGAAAACATGAGAAAAATCATGATACATTTTCATGTCCCTTGCTATCAACACCTTTTCACATGTAAATTGAAGGTAAATAATACATTAGCTGTGAGCTGTCCACCATAAAAAGTGTTAATAGTCAAGAATCTCAATTACAAACAAGGACAGACTGCATGCAGTGTCTTTCTCTCCAGCTGTCTTCTGTTTCCCTGTCTCCCCCACCCCTAAACCTACCTTCAGAACATTCAAAAAGCAAGAAAAAAAGAAGTTTCTTAAATGATTTTTAATTTTTGACTCCTTTAAATCTTGCCACCTTTGCCTGCATAGTATCCTTTCAAATGGATCAAGCCAGAGTTTAAGCCAATTAATTTGCATATTGAAATATGGCATTTCACCTGTTTAAGAGTCTTCTTTTAGCTTGTAAGAAAAAGAAATGAAGGAAAGCCAATCTGGTTTGGGGAAAAATAAAAGTAAGTAATTTTCACACGAATAAGAAGGACACTCNAAGAAAATTCCAATGCAAGTGTGGCACGCAGACACACATATGCCTAAGAGCAGAGCTACTGAGGAACACCAACACAACCATCAGCCAGATCTAGCTGTCAAAATTTCTCAAGTTGATAGAAACTATGATCTAATTAGAAACACTGAAGTGAACTGTTCTTACCTTGGTGGGCCCATGATTCATCTGGACATCAAGACAGAGGTGCAACCTACCGATGGGCANGATATTCTGTATACAGCTGCCAGTTACAATGGTCCAACTTGGAGTCTTTGGTAGAGAGCTCCAAAGGAGACACATGGTCGTTTGCTTGGTTTCTGGGGTCATAGCTACAGAGGTTTGGAGGCAAATTTACACTCCAACAGAGGAAGAAATACTAGCAGCCTATGAAGGAGTGAAAGCAGTTTCTAAAGTAACTGGAATTGAGTCACAGTTCCTAGATTGCCAGTTCTAAACTGGATATTCAAAGGCAAAAGTTGATCATCACACCATGCCACAGATGCAACTTGGTCTAAATGGATGGCTTTGATAACACAAGAACACAAAAGGGTAATCTCAATCGACTTGGTCTCGTGGAAGTGATCACCAACTGGCTGGAAGGCACAGAGTGTATAAAACCTCCAGAGGACAGAGTAACCCATTCTGGGGAAGCTCCTCCTTATAGTGATCTCTCTGATCAGGAAAAGATCTATGCTTTGTTCACAGTTGGCTCCTGTCATCTTGTTGGGAACAAGCGAAGATGGAAATCAGCAGTCTGGAGCCCTACCAGAAGCGAGAGATGGAGAGGGTGAATCCAGTCAATGTGCTGAGGTAAAAGCTGCCCAACTTGCTCTTGATGTAGCTGAAAGTGAAATTGGCCTATCCTTTACCTCTACACCGACTCATGGATGGTAGTCAATGCTCTATGGGGTTGGCTAAAGGACTGGGAAAAGAATGATTGGCAGATGAAAGGAAAGCCTATTTGGTGTGCTGATCTATGGCAGGACATTGATGCTTGTCTCAAGAAAATTCCAATGCAAGTGTGGCACGCAGACACACATATGCCTAAGAGCAGAGCTACTGAGGAACACCAACACAACCATCAGCCAGATCTAGCTGTCAAAATTTCTCAAGTTGATAGAAACTATGATCTAATTAGAAACACTGAAGTGAACTGTTCTTACCTTGGTGGGCCCATGATTCATCTGGACATCAAGACAGAGGTGCAACCTACCGATGGGCATATGATAGGTCAATTGACTTATCCATGCACACTATCACCCAAGTCATACATGACTGTGACATTTGTGCTGCTATTAAGCAGGCTAAGTAAATCAAGTCCTTATGGTGTGGTGAGACATGGTCTTTACCTTGTTCTCGTTCTGGCAAGCAGTATGTGCTAACAATGGTAGAGGCAAGCACCAGACGGTTGGAGACCGATCCAGTTCCACATGCTGGATAACACCATTCTTGGTTTGGAAATAGTACAGGTTCTGTAAACAGAGCAGGACCTGCACAATCGGTTTTGGTATAAACAGTGGATGGTGATAAAGTTCCTGCTGTATGTGAAAAGAATCTGTTAGGAAAGACTGTTTGGGTATTTTCCCCTTCAGGTGAAAGGAAACATGTCCCGGGGTGGTTTCTGCCGAAGGTCCTGGTCACACATGCTGGGTATTGCAGGAGAATGGTGAAATCCAGTGTATTCCACAGAGAAATCTAGCTTTAGATGAGAGAGTTTAGAATTCAGAGTATATAATACAAGCTGTTAAGAGTTTCTGTTTCAAGTACAACGTGGCATCCAAAAGAATCTATGATAGAATCTACAGTATACGAGCACAAACCCAATGTCACCTAAGAGTCCCTGTTTTCATCTCATCTGCAAAGAGATAACCTGTTCCCTGTCTTCTGAGCTTTTGAATCACCTACATCTGAGATAGCCGGAATGAAGTGTAAACTGAAAATATGAACTGTATTATTCATCATTGTAAATATTGTTTTAGATTAGACAGGTAACTCTCAGCAAAACACTGGGTATGTAGAAAGGTGGATTGTGCTGGTTTGAGGCTAATTGGAATATTTTAACGAGAGAAATTAGATCATTGGCTGTGAAAAGAAAATAATAGTGACGTCTATATCACCTATTGGTTTTGCTGAGAGACATAAATAGTCCTAACGATAACAAAATCTCTCACTTCTTCATTGAGAGGGGTGAGAAAAAGGAGGGAGAGTTGGTTTGGAACCCTCCTGGGCAGTCTCGCTGTTCGGGAGGGGTTCTGAATTTCTGTATTACTTTTAACTTGTATATAATTGTAAATACTTATATATATAGTGTATATATGCTTGTGAATTTTTTGCAGTGCTGTAAATACAGCATCATTTTAACTTCCATCTGTCTGAGTTAGCCTGGTAATTTGAAGGCAAGGGGAAACTCCCTAGCCACCACAATGGTACCATTCAAACATCTGTACCACACAGCATGAAGGATCTGCTGAAGCTCTCTCATTTGGGGCTGCTGTTTAATTTGAGCAATTTGCCCCAGTCTAGAGATATTATTTTGTTCTGTATCAGTCTGTGAGATTGCAGAGGCCCTGTATCACCTAACAACCTTCATTCCTATGAGGACAGACTGAGAGAGTTGGGGCTCTTCAGCCTAGAGAAGAGAAGGCTTCGAGGAGACCTTATAGTAGCCTTCCAGTATCTGAAGGGGGCCTACAGGAAGGCTGGGGAGGGACTATTTATAAGATCTTACAATGACAGGACTAGGGGCAATGGGTTTAAACTGGCAGAGGGGAGATTTAGACTAAATGTGAGGAGGAAGTTCTTTCCAGTGAGGGTGGTGAGGCACTGGAACAGGTTGCCCAGGGAGGTTGTGGCTGCTCCCTCCCTGGAGGTGTTCAAGGCCAGGTTGGACGAGGCCTTGAGTAAGCTGTGCTAGTGGGAGGTGTCCCTGCCTATGGCAGGGGGGTTGGAACTAGATGATCCTTGAGGTCTCCTTCCAACCTTACCATTCTATCATTCTATGATTCTTTTTAAGTTGCTTTAATACTAACCAAGCTGTTTCTCAGTCATCCTTTTTGATCGAAGTGAGCAGGGGGAATTCCTCATGTGGTGACGGTGGGTGAGTAATTTTAAGCCTTCAAATACATTTCTCTCTCTCTCCTTTGAAGCCAGTCCAATTTTCCAATATCTTTTTCAGAACAGATCAGAATTAGTGACAACACTATCATTCTCCCTATGTCCAAAAGGTAATCTTTTTTTTCTTCGCATCATTGCTGTCCTGTTTACAAATAAGATCATATCTCCATTTTTATCCTCACCATCTTACAACAGGAATTTTCCTATATTTACAGGGTAGCATTATATTACAAACCATTTAAGAGTTCTTGCACTGGTAAAATAAAAACACGTTCTCCAAGCAGAATAAACTATACTGGCAAAAAGTAGGAGTTTGTTATCACTGTCATTTCTTGATCCATAGTGAGCACCCCCCCATTCTGCTTTTTGGGGATGAAGATACACATAGAAATTTCGCCAGCATGGCCAGTGGTGGTGCTCCTATGATACTGTTTGTCCAGTAAGACTATTTCTTAGCAGAAAAACAAACAAAAAACAAGAGGGGAAAGAAAAAAAAAAAAAAGGCTTTCCAAGCTAACAGCAAATAAGCTGAATTTATATTCTTTAGTATATTTAGTATTTTGTCAGAAAGACAAAACATTTTATTTGACTATGCTCAAGCTGTCAATCAATAGATCGGTAAAGATTTCTCCATCTTCCTCATCAATATCCTTCCTCACTAATCTCTATCATCTGCAAATTTGTACTGCAGTAATTTTACACTTATTTGCAGGCTGCTCGTAAAAATACTATGCAGCCCAGCGCTGTATAAAAATCTCTGCATTATTTCAATAAAAATACATCTCTCTTTGATGCTGACTTCTTTCTGACATCTACTCTGAGATTATCTGTATTTTTCATACATGCTTTGTTGACACTGCAGAATACTAACATTATAAAATTCTGCTTGTGATGCAATATTAAGTCAAATGCCTTATAAAGTCTGTTTTTGCAGATGTGCTTTTGACTGACCACATATTAGAATGCCTTAAATAATTCTCTTTTTTTCCCCACCAAGCAGTTTTTTTTTCCAACTTCCAAAGTGTTTCAGTCACAGCTTTCTTTCATCTAAGAAAAGTTAGGAACTTCTAAAGTAATAAAAACCATTTTATTTTCTTATCTTCTCCAGAGAAAGGAATCTACCAAGATCACTGTACTATGTTGTTTGGCTCCATGGACTAAAACAGGTCCCTCTTTATTATCTTCTCTTTAGCTTTGTTGGCTGCTACATTCAGACATACGGATTTAATACCACATAGTTTAGTTTTATCACTGGCTTTCAAAAACTGGGTGAGTGTAAGACCATACAGAATCAGACATAGGTATATGTCAGCACAAAGTCTAGCATCTTACCTCATGCAGCAAGTGAAGGTGAGGTTATGCTACAGCAGACAGACTGTGCACTAAGGTACGATCACGTATTTCCTCCTACAAAGCCAGCAGACCAGATGAGCAAATAGTTGAGGTCCATAAAATAAGCAGCCACAAGATGGAGAGGCTTAAAAACATGTCCATCGATTCCCTTAGGCCAGAGGAGAACCATCGTAAAACAAGACCAAAAAACTCCTAAGCCTATGTGCTACCTAAGGTAACCAGCCTGGTTAAAACCTCATCTGCCAAGGGAGAAAAAAGAAACCATTTTTAGCCAAGTCAGTGGCCTGACACAACTCAAAGCTTGTTCACATAAGTGCTGGTATTGCCATAAGGAAGAATTTGGGAAGATGTGAATTAAGACAGGCAGTACTGCCCCTTTTGATATCAACCAGCACACATATCAGTTTAAATGGATTATGAATCCACACCTTTTGTAATTCTGAAGCAGGTTAGCACAGATGGCTTTCTGCTTTGTTCCCCAACGCATCTCTGATCTCAAAGCTTAAGTTCCTGCTCTGGATTCTTCACTTCTGGGTGCTGGACCCTGGTTCTGCACTGCAATGCCTTGTGCCCTCCGTGGGCAGGAAGACCTACAAGGCACAGTGCAAACCAGTCACAGTAGCAATTCTCCCAACTGACTCAGTTTACAGTAAAGGCTTACCAACAGCTGCAGTGTGACTTACGGCAGCACAACTTATGGCAGTGCTTCAATAGAGTTCAAGCCCAATATAACTGTTCCTGTCAGAAAGGCATTCTCCCCTTCCCCCCTACTGTGTGCATACACTTGACCCCTTCTAAGCCAGATCGGCACACTGAACTGTGTGAAAATTAACTGAGAAAGGGGTGTAAGATCACAAGACTAGGAAGGAGACTGCTAATTTCATCTGCAACAAGTCATTGGAATATCTCAGCTGTTTTGTGAAACATCACTCTCAGAGAGCAAGGAGTTCTGGCAGAAGGAATTGGTAATTTTTAATCAACTCTTCTGCAAGAAAAAACACCAATGGCATTACATCCGGATTTTGTTACTTCTGATGCAAAATGACTCGGTAGCTCCACTAGCTCCCAAGGCTGCTGTCACGTTGAAATGAAAAATTTCTGACTAAAGTTCTTTTGGTTTTTGGGGGTTTGTTGTTGGTGGTGGTTTTGTTTCTTTGTTTTTTAATGCTCTCTAGCTTAACAGTTCCTTAACTGAAAGCTCCTGACAAAAGGCAATCTAAAATAAAAGCACCTTGCAAGATCCCAATCAAAAAACGTAATCAATCAAAAAATGTCCTACCTGAACTCCTCACGTCCAATCCTCAAATACCTTTCATCTCTAAGTCAAATATTCTTTATCATCAAATATTCTTTATCATCTCCTTGAAACACACATGAGACAGTCAGATTATAATCACCAGTTCTCCTATTATTCAATTCTCAAAGCGTTTCACTTGAAGTAAGTATTTACCATCTTGAAGTGGCTGATAAACTAGGTTTAAAACAAACTTGAAGGCCAGGGAGCCCTTTACATACAAAGGCTAACAATACGGTAGAGAGAGATGTATTTTTCTGTGTCTTTATAACTGTACAGGGCTTACTTGTTTTATTACACAGAAAAAGGATGAATCCTATGCTCTGCTGCAATTCTGCCTCCTTTAGAGAGCTGAACGGTCATTAGAATGAGATTAACAAGCAGAAACAAGGAAATTCTTCAATGGATTATGAAAATCTTCACTCAATTCCTTTTTTTGGCCCAACTCATGCCACTGTCACAGAATCACAGAATTGCTTTGGTTGGAAAAGACCCTTAAGATCACTGAGTTCAACCATCAACCTAACACCATCATGGCCATTAAACCATGTTCTTTTTTTAACACCTCTAGGTGTGGTGAGTACCACTTCCATGGGCAGCCTATTCCAATGCCTGACCACTCCTTCGGTAAGGAATTTTTTCCTAATATCCAACCTAAATCTCCCTTGTCACAATTTGAAGCCATTTCCTTTCATTCTATTGCTTGATACTAGAGAGATCAACTCCCTCCTCACTACAACCTCATTTCAAGTAGCTGTAGGGAGCAATATAGCCTCCTCTCAGCCTCTTCTTCTCCAGACTAAATAACCCAAATTTTTCCACCTGCTCCTCATAAGACTTGTTCTGCAGAGCCTTCACCAGCTTTGTTGCCTTTCTCTGGACACGTTTCAGCAATTTAATGTCCTTCAGTTTTAGTCTACTCACTACAAGAACACAGTATTCGAGGTGTGGCCTCACCAGCGTCTTTAGCAATGGAGATGAAATCATGAACTAAACAAGACTCCTAAAATGTTATCTATATGCAATTCAAGGTTGATTGTTAACATAAGTAACTAGTTTATCACCTTTATATGAAACAGGAAGTGAAAAAAATTGACATCTTCACTGTGCGTTCATACTATAGGCCTAACAAAACAAATCCACTAATTTAAGGCAAAAACTGAGCAGAGGTAAGAATCTGGTGGAGATCTGAAGGGGGCCTACAGGAAGGCTGGGAAGGGACTATTTACAAGGTATTCTAATGACAGGACGAGGGGCAATGGGTTTCAACTGGCAGAGGGGAGATTCAGACCGGATATCAGGAGGAAGTTCTTTCCAGTGAGGGTGGTGAGGCACTGAAACAGGTTGCCCAGGGAGGTTGTGGCTGCTCCCTCCCTGGAGGTGTTCAAGGCCAGGCTGGATGAGGCCTTGAGTAACCTGTACTAGTGGGAGGTGTCCCTGCCTATGGCAGGGGGTTGGAACTGGATGATCCTTGAGGTCCCTTCCAACCTTACCTTTCTATGATTCTATGACAGGAAGACATCATGATGGACAGCAAAGGAGGGGATGCCACTTCCTCCTGAGATCTCTCTGCTGCAGATGCTCAGTTTTTTTAACTTGAGTTGCTCGTACTAATTTCATTAGACTTCTTTTTTTTTTTTTTTCTGGAATATATCAATAGTATCGAATTGCCAAGGCGTATTTCGCATCCTGCTCTTAAAACTTGGCAGAGTTAATCAGTTTAATTTGAGAGAAATTAATATCATCAGCGCTTGTACAGATTTATATTTTCTGAGTATTCAGAATGGCATAGTGGCAATTCAGCAATAAAGCTAGTTCACTGATTAGCAGCTGATATTTCTTTCAAACTCTACATCCTATTTATTTAATTAAACTGCCTGAAATACTCCTGTCTCAATTCCCACTCAAACTACCTTCTCAACACTCACAGGGTTTTACCTCAGCCAGTACTCAGCACCTATCTTCCCATTACTGCAGCCCTATTTAAAAAAATAAGTACACATCTAAGACACTGCTTCAGCAAAATGGTGAGTAAGAGGACAGCATCTGCATATAGAGAAGACAACCATGAGCTTGCATGTGCAGGCAACAGGACAGAATAATTAAATGGGTCAGGGAAACGTGGTATCCAATGAACCCAAGTAGACCTAATGTACTGCAAGTCAAGTCCTGTCCTTTGCAGCTTTCTGGAAAAGCATTTTGCAGACGTTTGTGTTCTCTCTGCACTCTGCAGGGGCTTCTGCACAGAACTTTGCCTTGAGACTGCAAGAGAACATAAACCCCTCCACTTAAAGGTCAGTATTTCAAAGTGCTTGAAAGTGGACATTTTGTTTTGAGAAGTAGTGTCAGGGGAAAACGTACTGGCAGCAAAAAGAAAACTTCTAGTAGGCAGTCACATCAGGGTAATGCAATCATGACTCATGCTCCTCACCCATTTCCTGACTAGAGCTGTGCATGATCAAAAGAAAACCAGCCACAGTAATGCTGCCACTTATTAATGTTAGCTAGACTGAAAGGATTACAGACTACCAGAAAACAAACTCATTGCACAGTATCCTATTTAAAGCCTGACACTTGGCAAACACAGTGGTGTAATACCATACTCAACCAAAACAACTTGCCTTTGTTGCAAGAGACAAGTTGCAACTTTTTATGATGTGTTCTCCTACCTGAGCAAGCCTGCGAATTACTGCTATATGAAGAAAAGAATGTAGAGGGAAAAAGAGAAAAACATATTTTAGCTGAAAGCAGTCCACTGATCTGTTCCACATGCAAAATAAGGCAGATCTGGGGATAACTAAAAAAAAAAAAAAAAAGTCTTTTTTTTTTCCCCCTGAATTCTTGTTAATGTTTATATAAAGGAAGGTCTTGTAATGACAAGACAAGGGGCAATGGGTTTAAACTGGGAGAGGGGAGATTTAGTCCAGATGTTAGAAGGAAGTTTTTACAGTGAGGGTGGTGTGGCACTGGCACAGGTTGCCCAGGGAGGTTGTGGCTGCTCCCTCCCTGGAGGTGTTCAAGGCCAGGTTGGACGAGGCCTTGAGTAACCTGTACTAGTGGGAGGTGTTCCTGCCTATGGCAGAGGTTTGGAACTAGATGATCCTTGAGGTCCCTTCCAACCTTACCATTCTATGATTCTCAAACACCTTAAAACACTGTAAATCCTTGGAGTGCATAGGGAAAGAGAGGTGAATATCCAGTTGTTAGTTATTATCTACAGAAATACAAGATACATGGCCCTTTCAAAAAGGATCACAGCAAACTCAGACTGCTATAAAACAATTACTGCCTCTCCAGAAAAGCTGTAAAAGAACACACACATATAAGCCAAAGTGCAAGCTGGGCCTAAGTAGCTGTCATCTTCTAAGAAAGCCACTGCAAGAGGCAATTTCTGTCTCAGTGTCCAATTCTGTCAGGCAGCCTGAGTGGAGCATGTGCTTAATGATGCAAATCGGTGTTCATTTGTATAAAGAGTTCTTTAGAAGAAAACAAATTTCAGATCCTTGTTGGGATCTTGGTTACATTTAATTTGCTCCAAAACCCACATTAATGAAAACCCCAAAAGCAATCAGATATTTCAACAGAAACTAGGCTAGACATTAGGTAACAGATTAAAACACCTAACTGCATCTCTCTGCAGCCCTCACAGGACAAACAGATTCACAGAATCATCTAGGTTGGAAAGGACCCTTAAGATCATCAAGTCCAAATACACTTATCTTCCCTTCTCCTACCTCAGAAGCAGAGCCTTGCATTTAAGGTCTCTTTCACTCCCCTTTACAAACATCAACTAACTGCTAAACATGCCTCTCAGCACCAGCTGCCCTGTTCCTTTCCCTGCTTCTGACAAGGGAAGTCAAAGGAGAGTAAGATCCTGAACTTGACTATTAAATATATAATCCATTGTCAAAACCACTGCCCATAGAATTAAGACTGATCAGCAGGAAGACTCAGCTCCCAGGATATTGAGAACTATGCCGGGTGTCTGATAGCCAAATTCAATTTGAATTTAACAACCTGTCTTTTTGGTAACGCCTCAGCATACCTTTTAGAAATCTCAGATATTTGTTCCTCATATATATACAGTGTACTAGAGGACTGGCAGGAGGAGCAATCAGTTGCAAAGGGCAAAAGTTATGTTTAGGTTTGACTAAACCAACACCAGCTAAATATATTAAGCCTATACTTTATCTAGGTTGTACTAATTCAGAGTTGAGAGAAGCTAGTGCTGAAACTGAGCATACATACACCAAGGCCATATGCTGCAGTGTGACATTTCCTCCTAGACAGTTATAACTGTATTTGGTCATCACAGCTCTTATTTATACAACTCTAACAGCACAGAAATGAGGTGCAGCAATTCCTTTGGGCATGGATGCACCTTGAACTTGACCAAGAATGAGCTGTTACCACATGCTGCAAGTCGTTCATGTACCAGTTCATACAGCTGGTATGGAAGGCAGTAGATTGTAGACAGAAAAATAACATAATTTGGGGACCTACTTTCCTGTGTAAAGAGCACACTTATTTACTTAATCCTTTAATAAGATGAACTTTTTCCTTTACTGAAGGCTATTTAAAGCAAATTTCTAATGACTCTTGCGAGCTTCAAGGAGTCAGAATTCAAGTCATGGGAGGGGTGATATGTTGCCTAGTATGCTCTACCATCCTTCAGAAATTTAAGAAAAGCTGCCACATTGTAGATTCCTGGATAGACACCTGCAGTGCTGACAAGAACTTCTGTTCAAACACTAGGAAAAAATCCACACAAAGTCACACGAAAATTAAAACACAACTATGACAAGAAAAACCTTCACTAACTCAGAAAACAAAACCAGTGTAAAGACTGTCAGAATCCAAGCCACAGAAGCAGCCAGGTATTCCTCATTTCCTTACTGCAGGCAGGGGGAGCAAAAACTGAGGTCAATTTGTTTTGCCTGAAGTGCAAATCCAAACCATTCCTAGAAAAAAAGTCCCCCATATAATACTGTAACAATGCATCAGGACTGCATTAAATCTAAGGCACAGTGTGACACTTGTAAAGTCCATACTGCTTCTTTCAACAGCCTCTATGGAACACAGGAAAGTAATACACTTTAGCTGCCTGAATTACAGAAGAGCAAATGACCAGAGACACTATACTGAAAAAAAGTCATGCACAGGAACTTCTAGAAGGAAGATAGTATTACCAGACTGGCATTTCTTCTTTTGCTCTGTACCTAGGTGCTACCTGGATTTACCAGAGGTATGCTCCTACTGGTTGCAAAAGCAGTGTGGCAGCATACTCAGGTTCCGAGGAAGGAGCCCAAGGAAATCCTTACTGGAGGAAGTTGTGAAATTGTTCACCAACAGCTACAAAGATCCATGTTAGGAATAGTTCAACAACACCCCTATTGCTATCATTCTGTGCTTAAATTAAACTACATCCTTCAGGAAAACGGGATTTTGTAGTTTTGTTTGTTTAAGCTCTTCTGTTCTCTTTTTGTTCTGTGTTCAATACACTAAATATGGGATATCCTACAGTAATTAAAAATCAAATGTATGTATTCTTTTAAACAAAAATCCTACCACAGTCTTTGCTGTTAAACTCTTGCCATTCCGGAATACCATAATCCATCCACTTCAGAGAACAAAAGAAGACTGAGACAATTTAGTATGAGAAGAAAGGCTAAAATAACAATGAAAAGAAAAAAATTTGCACCTAATCAGTAAACCAAAACTCTCCCAAAACACACCACCTTATCAGCTTGCAGTAAACCAGTTAATTTCTAATAGTAACCAGGTTCCTAGGATAGTGGCTGATGATGAGGAAAGTTCATGCCTCCCAAAGTATTTCAGACTGTCTAAAACAAGGCGGAGGGTTTCAACAAGGGTGCCAACGCAGGCTGAAAGAGCATTACATCCTAAAGTGGCATCTCAGTTCTTAAAACAAATGTTGTGAAAACTTGAAAAATCCAGAAAGACTCTTTGTCTGCCTTGCATTTGGCTGTTGCCACAGAAGCACTATGGTTGGAAAAGAACTTTATGACCGCCAAGTAGACCATTATCTAAGACTACCAGGGCCACTACTACACTATATCCTTGAGCACCACTATGTAGACAGTTTTAAAATACATCAGCCATTTCCCTGGGCAGCCTGTTCCAGTCTTTGATAACCCAGTGACTTACTATCCAACAAGACAAACTGCATCATGCTTCAGAACTTAATTAAGCTTTATAAATAATGAAACTCCCTTCATATCTCTCACTACTCACCTTTTTTTTTAATGTAGAAGATACAGAAAAACGTGTATGTTTCCCCAGAAACTATTACTCTTGAGCTTTCCAGTGAAAGGCTGACATTTATTTAGACACCTGGAAATAGCCATTTGCTCCTTGGCCAAACTTAGCATGCCCTCAGTTGAGTACAGCAGTTTAGCAATATAATTAACACCTTAGAATTCACGCAGCATTTGAAAAGCAATGAATCTTCACCCCAGGAAGTACAACTCCTATTTATGATCTTTAAAAAACAAACAAAAAACCCCAGCCAACCGAGTCCTGGGCTGCATCAAGAGCAGCATGGCCAGCAGGGCAAGGGAGGTGATTCTGCCCCTTTACTTTGCTCTCATCAGACCCCATCTGGAGTACTGTGTGCAGTTCTGGAGCCCCCAGCACACAAAGGACATGGAAGTGTTGGAGCGGGTCCAGAGGAGGGCCACGAAGATGATCAGAGGGCTGGAGCAGCTCTCCTATGAGGACAGGCTACAAGAGTTGGGGCTCTTCAGCCTGGAGAAGAGAAGGTTTCAAGGGGACCCTGTAGTAGCCCTCCAGTATCTGAAGAATGCCTACAGGAAGGCTGGGGAGGGACTATTTACAAGGTCTTGCAAAGACAGGGCAAGGGGCAATGGGTTTAAACTGGCAGAGGGGAGATTTAAACATGGATGTTAGGAGGAATTTCTTTACAGTGAGGGTGGTGAGACACTGGAACAAGTTGCCCAGGGAGGATGTGGCTGCTCCCTCCCTGAAGGTGTTCAAGGCCAGGTTGGACGAGGCCTTGAGTGAGCTGTACTAGTGGGAGGTGTCCCTGCCTACAGCAGGGGGTTGGAACTAGATGATCTGTGAGGTCCCTTCCAACCTTACCATTCCATGATTCCATGACTCTTTGATTCTATGTATGACATTACTTCAAATCCTGCATGGAGAACTGACTAAATTATTTCCTGTCAAGTTGCCACGACAATTTCAGACCTGCACGCTTTAAAATCTGTTTCTCCTTCGATGCTGTGCAATCAGAAGGGCATGTATTTCACAGCAACTTACCCTAGCCAAAGCGAACAGGGAAAACTGAACATTGCAAGGTGCAACATTCTAACCAATGTAACTCAAATCCCTGACTGAGCAAAATCCAGTGTCAAACTTCAGCTACTCGGTTGTGAAGAAAAGCACAATGAAAAAACTGTGACTTNTACAGATCACTCAAGGCCTCCTCCAACCTGGCCTTGAACACCTCCAGGGAGGGAGCAGCCACAACCTCCCTGGGCAACCTGCTCTGGTGCTCACCACCCTCACTGTAAAGAACTTCCTCCTAACATGCAGTCTAAATCTTCCCTCTGACAGTTTAAACCCATTGCCTCTAGTCCTGTCATTGCAAGACCTTGTAAATAGTCCTTCCTCAACCTTCCTGTAGGCACTCTTCAGATACTAGAAGGCTACTATAAGGTCTCCTCAAAGCCTTCTCTTCTCCAAGCTGAAGAGGCCCAACTCTCTCAGCCTGTCCTCATAGCAGAGCTGCTCCAGCCCTCTGATCATCTTCGTAGCCCTCCTCTGGACCCACTCCAACACTTCCACGTCCTTCGTGTGCTGGGGGCTCCAGAACTGCACACAGTACTCCAGATGGGGTCTAGCTCCACAAACAGGTCAGTGGGAAGGAAAAATTGTCAATCTAAATTCAGAGAAAGGACTTAAGAGTTCTTCGCATAAAAACTAGGAAAATGGAACCAGGACATGGATAACAATGGAAGTGGAGACGACATTGACCCTTACTGCACAGCTGAAAGGGAAAAAGACATGTAAGCAGTCTTGGTGCAGGAAAACTGGATGGAATTTAGCAACAGAAGTTATTTTCATGTTTATAGATTACTGATTTGGGCACTCAAGCCTGCTCTTTCCTTACAGATTCTTCAGTTTTATGTAGATTATATCTTTGTATTTTCAGAGATTGCTTGACTACACAGAAAAGTGTATCAATGGATATTCTTTTCTCACCAAAGGCAGTGTCAAAAGCTTTCAACTTCGATGTTGCTTCATTAGATGCTATACCTGTCTGTTCCTCCTATATGGCTATAAAGGCCTTATTTACCTTGCATGTTCTTCTGTCAAAGTAGGGACATCATTGTAGGCTCAAGCTACTCTAAAAGTGAAATTAATTCTAAGATAAAAATATTAAGGCTGTTTGTAGTGAAACAACTTGATTATTCATAATTTTTCTTTGGAGAGGTGGATTTTATTTTTGTCCTCACAAATTTCTTTAGAAACTTCTACAGATTCCTAACCTATGTGGGCTCTTCCTATTGTAACTCTTCTTAAAGTGTCCCTGGAGGCGTTCAAGGCACGTTTGGACGTGGCACTTGGTGCCATGGTCTAGTCTCAAGGTCTGTGGTGATGGGTTGGACTTGATGATCTTTGAGGTCTCTTCCAACCTTGCTTATACTGTGATACTTTAAAGAAGGGAAATTATAGAATCATGGAATGGTAAGGTTGGAAGGGACCTCAAGGATCATCTAGTTCCAACCCCCTGCCATAGGCAGGGACACCTCCCACTAGTACAGATCACTCAAGGCCTCATCCAACCTGGCCTTGAATACCTCCAGGGAGGGAGCAGCCACAATCTTCCTGGGCAACCTATGCCAGTGCCTCACCATCCTCACTGGAAAGAGCTTCCTCCTAACATCCATGTTTAAATCTCCCCTCTGCCAGTTTAAACCCGTTGCCCCTTGTCCTGTCATTGCAAGACCTTGTAAAAAATCNACAGCTTGGTGTCATCTGCAAACTTGCTGAGGCTGCACTCAATTCCTAGGACTACACAGGCAGACACCACGCCCAAAATGAATACAGACAAGTTGGACAAAAGCTAAAGTACCTTTGCAAGGAACTGGGGAGAAACGGTATGGCTGACCTTTATATCAAACTACGAAAGGTAGAATCTGAATTTCTTTTTCTATCACACTCAGAGTGGCACATGAAGCTTTCAGTGTCAGAGGTGCTTCTGATTTTATTCTTTCTGGTTGCAGAAATACATACGCTCAAAGAACCAGTGAGTCACATGAATGCTTCAAATGATAGGCAGCTTGTAAAATAAATATTGATTAAGCTATCATTTGAAATCTGAACATTGAGAAGACTGGCTCAGCTATTCTCTGGAGAAAAAATTTAACCAAACTGAAACTATGCTTTAGTTCTCAGAAGACAATTTATCAAATAATAAAAAAAAAAGAAGACAAAAAGGTAATAACAATGATCATTGCCCAACAGAATTCACCACTAAAAGCAGTGTCAAGAGAGCCTGAACAAGACAGTGTTCCTTAACGGTGGTTTATCACATTGAAGACAGGATATTTATGGTGTGCATCTTGACCACAGAAAAGGGGAGAAAAAAAGCAAGCCAAAGCATTCACCTTAAACTCCACTACATCTTGGACTTATCTCTGCCTGAGTTTCAAGTCAAATTTACCCAATCTCATTAACAAAAAGAATTAAAGGCAAACTACATCAAAGTATACACTGAATCATAGAATCAACCAGTCCAACCTATCACCCAGCCCTATCCAATCAACTAGACCATGGCACTAAGTGCCTCATCCAGTCTTTTCTTGAACACCTACAGGGATGGTGACTCCACTACCTCTCTGGGCAGGCCATTTCAGTGCCAATCACTCTCTCTGTGAAGAACTTCCTTCTAATATCCAGCCTATACCCCCCCAGCACAACTTGAGACTGTGCCCCCTCATTCTGTTGCCTGGGAGACTGTCCCCCACCTGGCTACAACCTCCCTTCAGGTAGTTGTAGACAGCAATGAGGTCACCTTTGAGCCTCCTCTTCTCCAGGCTAAACAACCCCAGCTCATGTAACGGCGGCAAAAAAGGTAAAGTTAGAGGGTTTTAGAAAATACTTTGACTTTCATGAAAAACATCTATGCAAACACAGATGATTTACGCTTTACTTAACAAGAACTGGAGATACGCATAGAAGAGTGATTGCCCATTGGAACAAGCTGCCCAGGGAGATGGTGGAGTCACCATCCCTGGAGGTGTTTAAGAGAAGGCTGGATGAGGCACTTAGTGCCATGGTTTAGTTAATTAGAAGGGCTAGGTGATAGGTTGGACTCTGTGATCTTAGAGGTCTTTTCCAGACTGGTTAATTGTGCGATTCTGTGAAAGAAAGAATGGGACTTATTTCTGACCACTATGTCTTGATAAATACAATGTAAAAGGTTAGACTTGGCAAGTATTAGAATGAGAAGGGACATTGAAAAATTGTGCTGGTACCACAAAGATTCTTTTTTAAAAACATATAAAATTATTTAAATATTGATTCTTGTAAAATTTAAAAGCTTCCTTAATGAGAGGTATCCATGAGTGCTGTCATATAAATAAAATAAGGGGGAAAAATTAACAAAAATGCAAGAACGTAAGTGCCGGGGGGGAAACCCCAATCCATTATGTTTGTATACAGCACCAGTGTGTACCACTCAAGCACTGGGAAAAATATCAAACAAAAACATGTCTACTGGTCAGGAATCAACCTAGTGATTTGGTTTGAGAAAACCACCCTCTTAAAAGTCAGTAAGGAGCTGCAGTGGTTCTGGGAGTTACCTGCACCCCCACACAATGAATTCACCCAGACTAGACTCACCCAGCTGGAAGCTAAGAAATGAATCTTTATATTCACAGCTTAGCACAATATACAAGCAGATATTTACAATATACTACAAGTATTTACAGCTATATACAGAAATATAAAAGTTAAAAGTAATACAGAAACACAATGCTCCTACCAGCAGTCAGAGTGCCCAGGAGGGGCTCCCAACCACCCTTCCACCTTCTTTCCGCCCCCCTCCCTTATCTCCCCAGAATCTGCCTTATGTGCAAGGTGTGTTGGAAGAACTGGCGAGGGGGGGCTAGAAGGAAATTATTAGTTGGGTTATGTGCAGGGTCAGGCATAAATAGTTAATACATCAGATGCCAGGGAGAGACTCAGACTGCCTTATCTATGTTTGTGTCCTTGTTTTTATACGTCTAAGGAAACCTATGAGTGGAATAAACATATTGTTTTCTTTTCACAGCCAATAACCTAATTGCTTCAAACTAGTACAGGAGCTTTACTAGAATAGGAGAAAAAGAGAAAGAGTTTATCAAAGTGACAAGATCCATCAACCTCTTCTTCGCTAAAGACCTGTGCCTCAAGTCTTGTCTACCATCTCCTTCCTGCCTCTTCTTTGCTTCCCGATGAAGACTTGAAATAACACTACTCATTCTCTTACAAGTATCAAGGTTTCTGCTTGTAAAGATCATGACAAAGTGCTCTGCTGGCCAGAGAACTAGTTTCACAACCTCTTTGGAGAAATGCTTCATAGATGCTGACTGTGGTGGCAGCAAAGGGCCTTTGATCTTCCTCGCAAAGTGGTATCACTAAGAGTTCTGAACCCCATAATTAGAAATATCATATGTGGAGCAGTAAGGTTGCAAAGTCCAAGAACACAAAGTTAGGAAATCTCAAGATTATATTCCTTGTGCAATGATTATTTAGTTTCTTCACCACCCACATTAAATATTGTTCAGCACCACCCAAAAGGACTATGACAGTGCAGGACACAGAATTTCATGCATGTCCTCTCTTTTTGTTACTTCTCAGCTTTTCGCCCCACATACTGTTTGAGGCAAGAGGCCTATGAGAAATAATGAGACTATAATATGCTTACATAAGCATCAGCTTTTTCTATGGTTATTTCCATTTTTTCCTAAAGCATAACAGGCTTTAGGTTTTTAGGTTTGCTTGACTTTGTTATATTGCACAAGCTTTTTAAAAAGTTAACTAAAAAAAAACAAACCCAAATTACTTTCAGGTAGATTGATTTTATTTACTATTTTTTATGATAGTGTCTAATATTCTAACATGAAAAAAACATTTGTAATTAAGACTCCATACATGCTTCCTTTGTTTACGGCACACCACCAATATTCAGATGCACATAAAATTTCTACAGCAAAACAGTGAGATTCAGACTTGAAACACCTGGTATTTCAAAGCAACAGAGTAAAAACATAGACTCCAAGTCCTAGATATTACCAGTAAAGCCAGGAAGAAGTATTTATTTTTTAAAAGTTCCCTACAGATGACCTAAAAAAAAAAAAAAAATTGCCATCTAAATACATCCAAACAAGTCTGCAGACTTGAGTAAGCAAATCATACCTAGCTTCCGTCACCACAGCTTCTCATCAGCACTTGTATCTCTATAGGTCAGCTGCTGTTTACATGTAACCACAGAAAAGTTCACTTAGCTCATTCAGAAGGAGCCCCAACACAGTAACTCTATCAGGCCACTTAATTCGTTAGATAACTTTTCCCCTATTGACCTTGTACCACACTTGGTGTGCTTTCTTCTTTTATTCACTGCAAGTAAACAACATTAACACAACATTTACATATTCAAGTTGTACATTGTTACCCCACACATTGTGGGGGCTGAAACCCTTAATGTGGCTAATGTGGCTCCCTGGGATTCACAAGATACTAGTCAAACTTCAGAAATATTTTGCAACTCGCATAATTTCACTGGCAAGTATAACTGTATTTCAGATTATTTTTGCTAAACAAAATAAAATTATCTCACATAAAAAGCTACTATATAGTCATGAAGAGACAATTTAGTTTGAGTATTCAATGGTCTCTCACATTTTCAGAGATTTTGATATTCAGATTATTTGTTAACAATAGGCTAAGCCTGTAAATGCTCTGCAAATGGCTTATGTCCCCCCATAAAAAAAAAAAGGGGGGGAGAGGCAAAATAACCCCAAGAACAAAACCCAGAATCATAAGGGAGTAAAATACATTTAGCAGTTCACTAGCTTCTCAAAAGAAAAATCTCTAGCTGGTTACAAAAATTACTAACTAACTGTGCTGTTGTGGACTTAATTGGCAGCAGAACCATAAACCATCTGTTTCTACACCTGACTATTTATTCCATAAATGTCAGTGAAACCCTAGTAAAGGTATAAATATATCTTGTTACCCTGGCTGACTCCATCCATTTGTAATTATCTCACTTTATCCTGGCAGTGTGTTTTCTGAAGCTTTACTGTGTCTTGATTTAACCCTTAAACTATGAGGAAGCAAGACTTCTTGATAGCCATTTCCGCCTGCTTCTGTTACACCCACTGTAAAATATTGTAAACAATGCCTGTCTTCATGAATGTCATTCGGAAATCTTTATTTAACAGAGCACTAGAAAGAGATCTCTGCTCCAGCATGAACTTTACCTGAGCTTGTACTCACTATGCTGCACCTCAGTGTGCTGTCCTGTTTCATGTAAAACTCTCCCCTGCCCAGATGGTGCTTCAAATCCTTTGTCATGCTCTACCCATTTCTTTTTTACCACTGGGGAGGGAAGAGACAGCCAGTTCTTCCCAAGATGGTTCAGATCTTGAGAAAATATTTGCCTTGATCGTGACAAAAAAGAAAACCAAAACAAAAAACAAAGCTAAACAAAAACAAACCAACAACCCCATCACTTTTTATTTATTTTGTTGTTGGGGTTGTTTTTTTCCCCTCCAAAAGGTAACATTTTCTGGTGGAAGGATGAAAGCCTGTGGTGTTCTACATCACTATGAATGGGTAAAATGGACAGGTGAGCTGTGCCACAGCAATTCTGTCAACATGGGCAATGCACAGGAAGAACTGGTCAGAGGGTATAATTGAGCCTCTGGGATACAATCTCACTGCCAAGAAGCAAAGGAGAACTTGATGGCAAATTCTGCACGGCAGAGGGAAGTGTTTTTAAATGCCAGCTCCCTTTCCTAGCCCAAACTATTTCTCAAGACTTGGGCAGAGGACCAGAATTTCTTCTAAAAGAAGCAGCTTAGAAGACTATAAACCAAGGCAGCATACCTAATTATGAAAAGCCGAGAGCAAAACATGTTTTGCCATGAACCATGGCTTTCTTTGGTTACAGTAAAGCTGATATAAGTGGTTTGGAATAGTTTTAGATGCCTCTTTGAAGTCAGCCTGACATTCAGCCACAGCAGTGAAACAGCCACGATGCCTCAGGGAAAGAGTCTCTCTGGGCTGCCTCTTAGGTGATACCCATCTCTTTCCCCTCCAAAATCCACCCAGGCCACCTCCTGGTGGATTTTGGCTGGCTTTACTGATCGCAGAGGAAAGGCAAAACAACAGAGGTAGTTTCTGCAGCCTGATTTTCACTTCTATGGATGCACAAGGTGCTCCTGAGAGAACAGTAACCGTGATTATCTTTAATCTAAGGAGGAGATAGGCCCCATTGTTTCCTTCACAGATACCAGTGGTTTATGCTGAGGCCAGAAAAAATGTTCCTACTGACAGGAGAACCTGCTCAATTCCTCTCCTCTGCATGCTATAATAAAAAACAAATGTTTAAAGCAAGGAGTGCCTTGAACATAAGCGTTTTCTCACACTTTTCTGAATGCTTCTGCTGAAAGACTATTTTTAACATGCCATAGAGCTAAAGTAAATCTTAACACTAGTGCTAAAAAAGGCTGGATCCTTTCAGTACAAGACACTTTAAAAATAAATCGTTGCAACCACAATCACCTGCTGATACATGCTTTTATGTTTAGCCAGCTGCTGAGATGCCACATCTGTCACTTCTTGCTTCCAGAAATGAGCTTTCCTTTTCTGTAGAGAAGAAGATTCTGCTCCTGGAATTGTGCTGAGGAGCATGATGCCTTTTTTGGTATCTCTGTCACTCCTCTAAGCATCTGAACTGCAGCAGATGGATTATAAGATTTCTGGTACTGTGTGTCTTTAAGAATTGTTTAGTCTTTGATTTTCATACCTCAAAGCCTCTGATTTTTTTCCCCTACAATGTTCCATACTCATCTCCTATATGTAAGTGAAAATAATGGTTTATGCATGAGTAATGTAACTCCTGGGAGCTCTCCCTGCCTCCCCCAAGGATTCTCTAAAGGAAAGTAAGAGATCGTGATAATATTTATTACATTAAACATTTCCTAATAAAACCTCTTCTTATTTTCAAAATACACCAACAATCACCCGTGACGCAAGTCCTAAATTAATTACTTTCTCTATTTTGGTCGCTTTTTAATTTCAGCTGAAAATACATCAAGTTTCTTATATTAACCTACCGTCCTCCTTTCTTCACCAGCAATCTAATACAAACTCTTACTTGACTTCCCGACTTGAACGCTTTGTTCGACAACCAGCATCTCGCCGGGCCGCTGCCTTTCTCCTGGCCCTGCATATGCCTGGGGTGCAGCACCAGCCCCAGCGGTGCTGCAGCGGCGGCGCAGTCAGGCGCATTTAAACCCACGCAGAAAGGCGCAGCAAAAAGGGACACCCCGCACACCAGTTCCCGCACTGTTTCGGGTCCATATAGGTATGCCTTCTGCCTACAGAACTAGGCGAAAGATCAGGTATGTCAAAATACGCCAGAGAACGTAAACCGATTACGGGGGCGAATTTAATCTCGCAATTTCAGTGATGTAGAAACACCTCAAGACGGTCTTCGCGATGTTATTGCTCCGGCATGTATCCCCCAGGCAGTCAAACACGAGGATTAGTGGATACTCTCCCTGGTCACCCCGAAATGCTTCCCTTCTTTCTCAGCTTCCATCCCTGAGCACCCTCTCCCTCCCTCCCCCCAGGCNGGGGCCGCGGGCGGCGAGCGGGAGCCGCGGGGAGGCGGCGCTGCCGGCAGGGCTGCGGGCGGGGAGGTCGGCTGCAGGGAAATCCTGGCACCGCGGAGCGCCGCCTGGGAGGCGGGCAGGGGAGGCGAGAAACAACCACAAGGACAACAAAGGGTTTCCCTGTTTTTTTTTTTTTTCTTTTTAGTTCATGCGGAGAAGGGGGCCACCCTCGCCCCCGGCAGCGTCCGGCTGAAGCCTTCGGGGAGACACCCTTGCGCACCTTCCCCCGAGCACGGCCAGCTCGGAGAGGTGCTTAAAAGATGATCATTTTCTACCCCAACCCTCTTTCTCCTCACCTCCTCGACGCCCCGATCCGCCAAGGCTGAGGCTTTCTGCCCGCTCTCCGCAGCAGNAACCAGCATCTCGCCGGGCCGCTGCCTTTCTCCTGGCCCTGCATATGCCTGGGGTGCAGCACCAGCCCCAGCGGTGCTGCAGCGGCGGCGCAGTCAGGCGCATTTAAACCCACGCAGAAAGGCGCAGCAAAAAGGGACACCCCGCACACCAGTTCCCGCACTGTTTCGGGTCCATATAGGTATGCCTTCTGCCTACAGAACTAGGCGAAAGATCAGGTATGTCAAAATATGCCAGAGAACGTAAACCGATTACGGGGGCGAATTTAATCTCGCAATTTCAGTGATGTAGAAACACCTCAAGACGGTCTTCGCGATGTTATTGCTCCGGCATGTATCCCCCAGGCAGTCAAACACGAGGATTAGTGGATACTCTCCCTGGTCACCCCGAAATGCTTCCCTTCTTTCTCAGCTTCCATCCCTGAGCACCCTCTCCCTCCCTCCCCCCAGGCCCTGAGCTCCAAGGCGGGCGCGGAGCGGCCCCTCCACCGCTCCGCAGGGAAACAGCCCGTGTCTGGCCACTCGCCGGCCACCAGCCTCGGCCGCGCAGCCCCGCGAGCACGCCGCGCCTGCTCCCCGACTTACGGCGCTGGCGGCTGCTCCCCCGCCGCTCCTTCCTCCCTCTCTAGTTACCTCCCTCCCGCCGGTGCGGAGCCGGGAGGGCAGCAGAACCGCCCGTCCGCGACTCGGGGCGAACGCGGCACGTGTGAGCGCCTGTCAGTGTTCATGCGGAGAAGGGGGCCACCCTCGCCCCCGGCAGCGTCCGGCTGAAGCCTTCGGGGAGACACCCTTGCGCACCTTCCCCCGAGCACGGCCAGCTCGGAGAGGTGCTTAAAAGATGATCATTTTCTACCCCAACCCTCTTTCTCCTCACCTCCTCGACGCCCCGATCCGCCAAGGCTGAGGCTTTCTGCCCGCTCTCCGCAGCAGTGTCCACTGCGTTCATTCATTCTGCCTTTCCTCCATTATTTACTCGCTTTTAAGGCGCGCTCAGGCTTTCACAATTCAACGGTCTGCGCGGTGCAGGTAAACGGCAAATTCTGCGAGAGCTGGCGAGGCGCAGGGGCGTCTCCCGCCGCACAGCCGCGGGGCCGCGACGCGGAGGTGCTGCGCCGGGCGCGGAGCACCGAGCACCAGCATCGTCTCCATAGGACTCGCTGGGGCCAAGAGCCCTTTAAGGACACATGAAGGGTACCTGCCCATCTGTTTTATGCAAGTGAAACTGCCTTGCCCAAAACGGGAAAGGACTTAAAAGAGCTGCTGGCACCCTGTCAGATTACTGAATGAGAAGCCCATAAATACTGTACCGATGTTCTTTTTTTTACAAGTTCCTTGGTTAATCCCGATAGAGACCCCAGTATTGTTTCACTTCTCCCAATGACATCCTCCCAGGGGTCTCTGTTGGCAGGTACCTGAAGTCAACACTCCGCATCTGACAGTTTTACCAAAGAGTCATTTCTCAAGATGTTAGTGTTGGCCACACAAGCACTGCAGATGCATTTATTAAAATTGTATGTGGTATATACCTAGCCAAAGGTATTTTCGTAAATATTTGCATACTTGTCATCACGTGTTATATTTTAAAATAAGTGTAAACAGCGAACGCATTGTCTATAAATGTAGGCTTAGTTTAAATCATGTTTACACACACACAGCTAGGTGAGAGAATTTTCCCAGTTGCCCTCTTTGCATTGTTAGCATTGGAGGAACTTAATACTAAAGCATTTCGTCACAGTGCAATTGTATTTTCTTTTCTGTAAATACAATGCCCAAATTCAGAGCATATTTTCATTTCACAGTGTCAAATCTGTAATGTTCAGCATGCTCACAGACTGCTGGGTCCTTAAATATAGAGTGATGTCTCTAGGCAGGAAACATCAGGTCATACAGATGTTTTACATCAATCCTGCTATCTGAAATGAGGAGAAAATACTGTCCCTCCACATGAAATTTCTCATTGCTGAAACATTTTCAAATCTATGAAACCTCTTTTAGCCATGTGATTTACACAAATGATTTTTAAGAAAATCCCAAGCCCCTCCATATGTCAAGTCAATAGCTGAGGGTGAAGTGGTCTATTGGAGCAAGGGTTTCATGCAAACAGTTTCAGGCCCTGCCCAACATGCAGCCCCCAGCTGGGAGCAGGCACCCACTGAGCAGGTGGTTGGAGCGAGCAGCCCCACCACTCCCCAAGGAAGCAGGATGGCTCTGTGTCCTGGCCTGACAGTACTGAAGGCATGGCCGGAGACTCCACAGTTCCAGTAACTCTTAATTACTATTGCAGAAGCCAAAGTAAATTTGAGAGTAGCCCAGAGGCTGCTCCCAGTTTATACAGAACAGTCATAGAAAACAGCTATTATAAAGTTTGTGTAAGCAAAAGGAAAAAAAAGAGTTCTGCAATAAATCCTAGCTTTTTTGGATACATTTCCATCCAACTTTGCAATTATTCAATTATTTATTCTCTGTGAATGCACTTCACTCTTTCTTTAATCTACAAACTCTACTCTTGAAACTACTTTCTCATTTAGGAACCTAATTTAAGTGGTTTAAAACTTTTTAAAAGGGACACTTGAGGGATGACATTGCTCATACTTCTTTTTAGTTCAGAAAGGACATGTGTGGGCATGCATGTGTATGGCTCCATGTGCTGAAGCTGAAGAAAAGCCACACTACTGTTTCTGAGGACAAAACACAGACACACAGATTCATTTGCTATAATAACAGGCTGGCAACAATTTACAGTTACATACACACAAGCTTGTCCCAGTCAAGTCATACCTCCTAGCTTCTTCTAAATACCTTCCTTGTTTCTTTTTCAGAGCTGAGTTCCAAATCTCCATATGCCACTGCAGTGTGCCACAGTTGGTTTAACTCAAATGTCGCTTTTGTGTTCTTCCACATTGTGACCTCCTGTGCCTCTGACCTGCAACACCTGTTCCGGCTTTTCCTTTTCAGTTTTCCCTTGTCTTTATCCCTTGTTTTCACTGTGACGAAATGACCTGCTTTTCTTTAGCCCTAAAAGCCTATTCATCCCAAAGCTGCAGCCAGGCTATTTCTGCTGTTCTTATATCATTGTTCTTACCTGTTCCAATCCCGTATTAGTCATTCCAAGGTTGTCAAAAGCAGGCTGCATTTCCCCGTATAAGGAGCACATTCTTTACTCTGTGCTGCACCCCAGTGTACTATCTGAGGCTGTAATGATACTGGTTTGTTTTCTTATGAAGAAGCAACAGACATATCAACAGAAAAGTGTTGTATACACATAAATACAGTTAGTGTTTCGAGGTGGTAATGGTTTAGAGAAAAGTTTCAGTTTCTTTGCAGAAAAGAATGCCAGTTCCTCCCCCAGCTTAGCATGTTGTAGGAAACCTTGGAAGACAGGAGCAAAGGGGCCAGAGGCAGTACCAAGATTCCTGGGAGAACTTCAGTCCTGGATTTCTTCAGCTTTTTAGTGGTTAAAACATTATCATTATTAATAACATGCAGAATTCGAATTGATCACCAGGAAGAAATGATGGGATCCTCTGCTGTTTGGTCTCTTTCTTCTACAGATATATGCTGTCTCTCCTGTTGTTTCAATCCTCTCCCATTAGAAAGTAAAACTGAAGTTTAAAGCATGGTCTTAAGATTCCTAAATGGCAGGCATGCTTGAATACTTAAATACTTGAGTTGCTGTGATATCTAGAGAATGTAAGTATCTGCTTAAGTGCTTTGCTGAGTCAGGATGGTATCTATTCATCATAACATTGGTTTTATTTATATATGCCAAACTCAAGTTCATGGTACTTTTGCATTTTTTTCAGCTGGAGCTAGATCATGAGTTTAGTGAGGATTGTCATGCTTTGAAATGGCCTGTTTTAGAGTTGTACTTTGACAAAGGTTTTACTATCCTTAAAGTACACATGCTTAACATAAACTCTTGAAGCTAAGAATTTAAACTATTTGATGTAAACACTCTTTATAATACCACCATAAACAAAAACATGCTACTAAAACACTTTTCAAAAACTGTCCAGTACTATTTTCTGGTGTCCTGAAACACTATTGCTAAATAGTGTTTAGCAGTACTATATAGGAATAGTCCAAGTATTTGTCTCTTTTTTTAATAATTCCTGTGAGTTACCAATGCACACATATCCAAACACATAACATTTCTGATAAATTACCTTACAGAGCAACAGAACTGTAGGATCAGAAGGGACTTTGAGGTCATTTCCATGCCCTGATACAGGATCAAGCATGTAACTTTTAACACCTTCCAAAATCTCTGTACCTTGCCATGCTGTTTTCCAGAGGAGATGCAGTGCCTTTAGAGGTCCCTGAAACAAGTTGCTATGTAGGGCATCCAAACTAGTCTTCTCAGACACATTTCACAGTCCCTCCCAGATCCCTGTGGCACTGTGGGCAAGTTGGGCAACCACACACATAAGCTATTCCTACATATGTTTATGTACCCTCTGTTCATAAAAGTACTCACTGATGGAAATTCCACAATGTTCTGAGGTAGCTCCATAGTTTTGTCTTTTCATTATCTGTGTTTTTAGCATTTTCCCAACTCTTTGCTCCAAATAAGTCTGCTTTATTCTCTCACTGAGCCCAGAGAACAGTGAGACCATCTTCTTTATGCCAATCCTGTTTGGAGGCTGCTATCTTCCCCAAACTTACAGCTTTTCATTGGTGTTTTCTCTTTCCAAGTTGAAACAATGATCAGGGCTACATAATACAGCGTCTTTTCCTGGAAATTGTTATGTGGTGTTGGACAGAAAGAACGTGATCTGACTGAGGGAAAAATCTTCTGCAACTTGTTTGCCACAGATTATTTCTGTAACTGTCACTTTGGGAATTTCTATAAATAAAATCACTATCACTCTTCTGAGAAGTGAGTATTTACTGCCATTTTTTAAACAATGAAAAAAATACAGATCTGTTTTTCATCTAAATTCTTTATATATTTGAAATCACTCAGAGAAGAAAGTCCAAAGAAATGTGGTTAGGTTTGACGAAGTGTCCCAGTGGGATATTTAACAGAATACCTAGAAAACAGTGTTGAAAGACTTACAATATTTGGAACCCATATTTTCAACTCTTGTTTCATGACCTCTGAGCTCCAGAGGACCTTGCTTGGCTTTAACTCATTATCCTCCATGGTGATAACACTTTGGACCCAAGGGAGAAAAGGACTAATTGACCCACAGTTTGAGCAAGGCTTTTGCCTGACCTTGTGCGTATTAATGATGAATGTTTGACTTTCAACTTTTTTTGGTATTCAAACACCACAGAAACATTGGTTTTCCTAGTCTTCCTTTTCTTACTGCATTACAAAATGCCAAGTGGAAGCACATGTGTGTGTGTGTGTGCACCAATCTTTCCCTCCAAGTCCAGTCTTCCCAGTCTGGCCAGTACTGTCTGGGGGAGTGCATGGGTGAAGTGATGATTCAGCTGGTGGAAGGAGATGGTAGTTCACAATTTTGCCAAAGGGCTTTTCCTTTCTTTTGTCATTCTCTCTTTGTAGGTCCCCTAAATTCCACAGCTTTTGGTGGGAGGGTGTGCAAATAAGTCTGTAGTGCCAGATGAATGCCATCATCTATAATCAGCAGCAGCTTTAAATGTATCAAGAATGAACTTTTCATTAAAGGACATTAACTGTTGTTTTAAGCTTAGAAGAGGAAAAGTAAACCAAAAATGTTAAAAAGGCTTAAAAGGCTATTGCAGTAGCTCAGATAAACAGTAAGTGGATATGGCATGGAATAAATAATACTTTTAGCAATAATTGCTCACTTTAGAAAGACAAATAAGACTGAAAGAACAATGAGAGCTCTTCAAAATATTGTCTTGCTTAATGTGAAAATTTGTGCATCACGATCATCATGTAGGGACTTAATTCTAAAACTGATGAGTACTCTTCCATTAACTCCTGTGGAAGCTGAGAGCACCTGGCTGGCATCTTGAGGAATCAGGCTCTTCAGTGGTTTTAATTTAATCTGACAATAACGCTGAATAAAAATATTCTTGGGGATAGCCCACAATTATATAGCATGAGCTCATTTCTTCATTATAAAATGTGAGCTGAAACCATTCAGATCTGCCAGCCAATATTACAACAGGCAATTCCAGTTTTTCATTGCATGGGAAAAGCACTAGCAAGCTTTAATGAGTTTCAAAAATAGCTGCCACATCAGAAAATTGTAATTGTGCTTGTTTTCTAATGTGAATACCTGTTCAGCAGACATCACTTAAACAATGGCATCCAAATAGACCAGTGCATGTAAAATAGCTACCTCTATTTGTCAGCTGCACACTCATTGTTTTCAGTCAGAGCCTGCAGAGCTGCTTCAGCTGTACATTCCTGGGAAGTGAATAATATCAGTTGAGATTACACTACAGTGCCACATCTATTACAAGCACATTATAAAGATTGAATATAACCTAATTAGGAAATGCTGAAGTCAACTGAGTATAGATGTGGGCTGCTAAAGAGTCATTTTACATGACCTTCACTTACTGAAAATGAGAGTTCACAGAGGACAAAGCAAAGGTAACAGTGTAGATTTCAGTCCTGAATCCAGATACCCTATACACATCTCACATTCCTCATAGCTTTGCTACTAGGGTAAGCAGTTGATCCCCATGTTTCACTTCCATGAAACTCTTTTGTAAACATTTTGCAAATTGAGCAGGACAAACTAGATTTGGTCACATTCTTATTTTCTATGCAGATGACAATTAGAGTCTATTCCAAATCTAGAAGCAAGAGGTTGCAAAGAGAGGCAGCCAGTTTCTTGCAGGAAGCAGTTCTTCTGCATATACTCATAGAAAGCTGTGTTTCCCCAACAGTCGCCTATTCCAGAGCCACTTTCAACCACCAGATGAGAAAAGAGAGCTTAGCAAGGCAGATGTCTCCTTTAGGTGCTTGCATGTTCCCTCAGTTAGGACTCAGTAAAGCAGCAAATGGCTGCAGATACCTGTAGAGCACAGTGACCTACTTAGATGATGGCACAATTCCAGCTGTGATGTAGCTTCAGCTATTCTTCATCCTTGGATTTGGATGGGACGTGTCTGGAGGACCAGATCTTCTGTAGTTTTCTTTTTACAGGTTCTTTAAGGGCTCATCTTCACTGGACAGGTGAAGATGCAAGCGCTTTCAACAGCTTCCTCTTGCAGATTCTGGCTCTTCTGACATCTATTCTGGTCTGCAAGACAGGGCTGTTTGATGACTCTCTGCCTGTATCCCTATCACAACATCAGTGATTGGCATTATGGGATTTAGTAGTCATAAAAATCTGTTTCAGCTGCCCCTGCGTTTGCATATTGTTAGTGAGAAGTTATGCTGGCTAACCAAGAAGTCACTGACAAAATGGTTTCAAACATGTCTCATGTCTTGCATTTACCTCCTGGTTCCAAAAAGAAAGTTGCATTAATGCCAACAGCTGGAATAGATCAGTGCTCCAACTTGGATTGATGCCTTACCACTGACTGGAATAGAGGTTGCAGAGGGAAAACTTCAGTATGCCAAGCTGAAAGTAGTGTACTATGTTTATGTGACAAAGTCTCATCTGTACAGGTACTCACAACAGACAGAGCAGTTTTCCCACAGCCCAACATAGAATGGTGTAATGGAGGAGGCAGGTAAAAACACCACAGTATGTCCCATAACTGAATACAGAATCAGAATACACACACTTGAGCATAGCTCTGCTGTTCACATGCTCAGAGCTGAGCTGAAAGTCAACAATTACCCATTCTCTTTTCCATAAATATATTTTTGAGACTGCTCCCATTAAGAAACAAAGGAATGATGCATCCTTTCTTGTGTTACTCTTTACACATTGAGTACTATGAAATTGATTCTTAGCTGATGTTACTGTAATTCAAGAATAACTATTAAGATCAAGGGCATAATGCTGGCATGAAATGACATGCAAATGTAAAAGATAAATATGTGTATTCATAAAGACATGCCTTTACTATAAGTTTAGTATGGTGTGCACTTCTGCATCTCCTAATGTTACTATAGGCGTGCAGCTCCCTTCCTGTGTCCTGCAGATTTGGATCACAGAATCACAGAATCACAGAACTGTCAGGTTTGGAAGGGACCTCAAGGACCATCTAGTTCCAACCCCCCTGCCATGGGCAGGGACACTTTCCACTAGACCAGGTTGCCCATAGCCCCATCCAGCCCGGCCTTAAAAATCTCCAGGGATGGGGCTTCCAACACCTCCCTGGGCAGCCTGTTCCAGTGTCTCACCACTCTTATGGTGAAGAACTCCTTCCTAACGTCTGATCTAACTCTACCCTCTTCTAGCTTGGATCCATCCACCCTGGTCCTATCACTGCTCAACACCCTTAAAAAGTCCCTTCTCAGCTTTCTCGTAGGCCCCTTTCAGATACTGGAAGGCCACAATAAGGCCTCCTCAGAGTCTTCTCTTTTCCAAACTGAATAACCCCAACTCTTTCAGCCTGTCCTCATAGGAGAGGTGCTCCAGCCCTCTGGGTTCCAGAACTGGATACGGTACTCTGCATTGAAAATGCAAAATGAAATGATTGATAGGTAAAGTAGTCCACAGTCCCACAGACGTTTTCTAGTTCACAATTTACACAAGTCACAAACCAAACTTGACATCACCAACCCCCCTCAAGATTGTAGATATCTGACTTCTTTCTGTTGCCTGATGCCCCTACAGTAGTTAAGCAAGTTGCTATTTTACTTTTGAAGCACAAACTTTCAACCTGTTGTTTGTGGGCCCCTAGTGCCCACTTCTGAGAGTCTTACAAAAGGCAAACAAGAACAGAATGCGTCAGTAGGTTCATATCTGCGCAGGAAAAGTTTCAGGAGCCCTCAATTTGAGAAAGATGGAAATAACTAGTGCAGGACACACATGTTCACACCTTCACATGGTAAAGACTTAGTGACTTATTTTAGACTGAAAAGTATCAGTGGAAACAAAACATAAGGAAAGCTTAAGGATGGTTATCATGAAAAAATCCAAAGAAATTTTTTAAAAAGATATCTCCATTTTCTAAGATCCCTAGTGTATTTGCACAAAAATATCTGGAAACCTAGTAACAAATATAATTTGTATACATTTTAATTTTCCTAATATTCATGTTAATGATGGTCATCTACCTGGACCTGAGTAAGGCATTTGACTCTGTCCCACATGACATCCTGGTCACCAAGCTGGAAAAACATGGACTTGATGGGTGGAGCACTGCTGGATAAGGAATTGGCTGGATGGTCGCATGCAGAGAGTGGTGATCAAGGGCACAATGTCCACCTGGAGACTGGTGCCAAGTGGCGTCCCTCAGGGGTCAGTGCTGGGACCAGTGCTGTTTAACATCTTTGTCAGTGACATGGACAGAGGAATTGAGTGCACCCTCAGCAAGTTTGCAGATGACACCAAGCTGTGTGGCACAGTTGACTTGCTAGAGGGCAGGGTCCATCCAGATGGACCTGGACAGGCTGAAGAGGTGGGCCTGAGCTAACCTCATGACATTCAACAAGGCCAAGTGTAAGGTCCTGCACCTGGGTAGGCACAATCCCAAGTACAAATACAGGCTGGGTGGTGAATGGCTGAAGAGCAGCCCTGGGGAAAAGGACCNCTGTGCTCCTGTTATGTTATTTCATGACCTGAATTCTGGCTAAACAAACAACATACTGTATGTGATTAAAACACATAGAATAATATGTCAGTGTTGGAAAAATTAATTTGCTTTTAACAAATTATGATGGCTTTTTTGTTTTTTCCAGATAAAAAATACTTTCATCTAAAGAATATAACTATCATTAACTCCTTCTCTCTCTTCCTCTCCATCCCATATATACATAATATCTTAACATCCTAGAAGATTCTTTGGAAAGCAACTGGACAAATCCTTTCAAATGTGGTAATAGCCTACAAACTGACCATTACCTAGAGGCAAAAAGTATTAAAGCTCAGAAAAAGAAAACTCCCACTTAAATCGGTAGGAATTTTGCTTGCACTAACATAGTCCATAACCAGGTGCTTATGTTTTGGAGGAATTTTGACACTCAAGGAATATTTCAAAACCCATTATGTTTTAGCTAAATTGTTCCTTTTTTGAGCAACCTCTTAAGCAAACTGGTATGACTGGAAAACATATTTCAGAGGAAAAAAGATGTGTACCAAACCTTAATTGAGAGTCTTTCTGATGAATGACATAATTTGTTTTTCTTAAGTAACCACAATACTCTACAGGTTTTTCCTTTGGGTCTGTTACATTTAATGTTGGGTGTTTTGGTGTTTTGTTTATTTTTTTTTCTTTATGTTCTTTTCTATAGATTGATTACACTTACACTTAACATCTGTAAAAACTACTGGAGCGGAATAGTGAGTTAGTAACATCTGCCAGTTTACTAGAAACACACAACATGTTTTTGTTTCAAGATTTCCATTACTTGCAGCAGCCAGTGCTCAGAAACCTCTTAGAATAGTTCCTTCTGTTTGGTCTGAATTTTCAGGATGCTAAACAGAAGCATGTGTTAACTCAAACCAGATTATACATTTGAGTTGATCTCATGTGATGATAGAATTAAAAAAAAAAAAAAAGTTTGTTACAGGGCCTGCTCTAAATGCAGACAGCACAGAATCTAACAGACCTTATTGGATCTAAGCTAGCACTGTGTAGAGCAGAAAACCGCGCCACTTTCCGACCATTTGTTTATTCAGCCTGTCTAGAATACTTAGAAAATCCATTGCATCCTTACATTTTACTTCTATTTGTCTATTCAAAACTGTAAAATGTAAACCTGAAGGAAATAGAAAAATATGAAATTGCTTTCAGATACATATTTTTCCTCAACTTTGAATTGGTTCACGAGAAGTGGGAGTGTCTTTTTTCCTCATCAGCTTTGAGTTCCTTACAGATATTTCAGGTAGACTCATCAATCTTCAGTTTAATATTGGAGTCACATCAGCTTAAAGCAAGGATATTAATGCTCAGCTATTAATTTCCAGCTATATGTGACACATTTCTATTCTTGAATAGATGACTTTTCTGCTCAGTCTGTTCCATTTTTAACTGGATTCCTAACTGATGTGCAGATCACAGTTGTGTATTTTATGCCATATAGGCACTTCTGGAAAAAGACCTTGGCACTTCAGAAAAATGTCATGTGATGGCTTTTTCATGACGTGTCCAACTATGAAAAGGACATTTAAAAATTGCATCATTGGAAAAAAATGCCCAAGCAGATTACAGCAAATTCCCTAGTGGATTTTTTCAAGAAAGGAAGGAGTCTTACTCAGCATTTACTCATAGCCAACCAGTTCCTGAAGTCCTGACCAAGGATTTACTCAGGCTGTGATTTGGTAGGATGGGTACATGGAGATGCAGAGGCAATCATTCCTGAAGGGAAGCCAGAGCTCTTAGACTTTTCCAATGGTTTGAAGAACAGAGGAAGATATTAGCTGGGAGGAGATGCAGGAAGAGATCATATTTCTGCATCTCAGTGTTTTTGTATTTACCTTAGTTTGGCCTTGCTTGCCATTGTGTAGTGTTTGTTTTAAAAGTGACTCAGAATTTATGGAGCCTTTCAGGAGGATGTCCCAAAACTTGTGATTCATGACATCCTGCAGAAATTGCATGCTGGTTGATAATACCCTCTCTGTATGAAACTGCCTTTCTAACATGTGAAACATAAGTTCTTCCAAATCCTTATAAATTTATTCTGCCAAACCCCTGTTACGTATTGTAGAGCCTTTCAGAGTATAGGTCTAACTCCACTAAAAGGCTGCCAGAGCTCAGAGACTCCATAAAGTCCACACTGACCTGCAAGAAATAAAGGGATCATATTTAAGGAACTCACACACAACAGTGTCACATTACTCCAAAAAAAAAAGTCAGATTTTTAAAATACAAACTTACAAATTAAAAGTTTAGTTTGTAAAGCTGATCACCATGCCCAGCACTCCCTGCTGTGGAGCAAAGCTACAGATTTTGCCTGGGAGCAGTTATTTTGCCTGGAGTGGTGTCCCCCAAGGATCAGTACTGGTCCCCATCCTCTTTAACATCTTCATTGATGATCTGGACGAGGGCATCGAGTCAGTCACCAGCAAGTTTGCAGATGACACCAAGCTGGGGGCAGATGTTGGTCGGTTGGAGGGCAGAAGGGCTCTGCAGCGGGACCTCGAGTGCCTGGACAGATGGGCAGAGTCCAACAGGATGGCTTTCAACAAATCCAAGTGCTGGGTGCTGCACTTTGGCCACAACAACCCCATGCAGAGCTACAGGCTGGGGTCGGAGTGGCTGGAGAGCAGCCAAACAGAAAGGGATCTGGGGGTGCTGATTGACACCCGCCTAAACATGAGCCAGCAGTGTGCCCAGGTGGCCAAGAAGGCCAATGGCATCCTGGCCTGCATCAGGAATAGTGTGGCCAGCAGGAGCAGGGAGGTCATTCTCCCCCTGTACTCTGCACTGCTTAGGCCACACCTTAAGTACTGTGTCCAGTTCTGGGCCCCTCAATTTAAGAGGGACATTGAGGTGCTTGAGCGTGTCCAGAGAAGGGCAATGAGGCTGGTGAGAGGCCTCGAGCACAAGCCCTATGAGGAGAGGCTGAGGGAGCTGGGATTGTTTAGCCTGGTGAAGAGGAGGCTCAGGGGAGACTTTATTGCTGTCTACAACTACCTGAAGGGTGGTTGTGGCCAGGAGGAGGTTGCTTTCTTCTCTCAGGCAACCAGCACCAGAACAAGAGGACACAGTCTCAAGCTGTGCCAGGGGAAGTTTAGTCTGGAGGTGAGGAGAAAGTTCTTCACTGAGAGAGTCATTCACTACTGGAATGGGCTGCCCAGGGAGGTGGTGGAGTCACCGTCCCTGGAGGTGTTCAAGGCGGGTTTGGATGTGGCACTTTGTGCCATGGTCTAGTCTCGAGGTCTGTGGTAATGGGTTGGACTTGATGATCTTTGAGTTCTCTTCCAACCTTGCTTATACTGTGATACTGTGATTTTAGGGCCCACTTGAGTTCAAAGGAGAGTTTGTTGACTTCAGGTAGCTCTCTGCCTGGCAATATGCCTAAGAAGATTTACAGGTTTGGAGCATGTTGACTATCAGGTTATTTATATCTAATTTGATATTATACTGTGTGTGTGACCAAATTAAATCTTGCAATACAAACAAATTAACATTATTAAGACTTAGCAAAATTAATTTTGAAATACACAGTCTCTTAAAAGCGAAATGGAAATAAAAGTGTAAGAAGGAAAGTTCCATTAACAGCAAGCTACCATGATGATGCAGCATGCAAAGAGCTTTAGGGTTCATTGTTAGTTCCTAAGAAACTCACCGGTACTTTGCTGCTGAGATTTGGCAAAAACTGCCCTTACCAGGAAGTCCTGCTTGGGACATCAAACTGAGTTACAAGGACGTAGTCCCAATAATGTTATGCATGCATTACAATTTGGGGGATTCCTTTTCTGCAAGGTAAGTTTTCCTACCCTCAAAATTAATTCCCTGAAAGGAAACCATTGACTATAGAGATAAACAGTGATCTGAATTGAATTACCTTACAGCTAGATAATCTTTTCTGTAGGTAGGGACGTGACAGCCAGCACTGGAGAAAGATTAAGAAACACTAAACTTCTGCATCGCAGCTTTTCTCATTTTGGAGTAGTATTACCATAGTCTCTAAATAGCTGTGGCTTCAGCTGAGCAGTACAGGATATTGTAAACTGAAACACTTCCTAAAAAAACACAATGCCTGCACAGGTGCAGTGAGCCAGCAGGATGATAGAAAGAGTTATTCTGTGACGCTCATCCTCACAAATACATGTCTCTTGATCTCTGTAGCCATAAGAAACCTTTAAGCCACCTTTTCTCTTGGAACTGAATACTCCAACATGCAAAGAATGTTTTCAAACAGGATAACAAGGCTACATCCTGCATGGATTTGAAAGGAATTGATTGCAAAGACCAGGCAATAGCCTGTAATATCCTTCCTGCTCAGTTTGCCCTCCTATCGCTGCTAATCTCAATATAGGGAAGTCCCAAATAAATAGGAGCTTTAAACTTCCCTTGTTGTGCTGCGTTCCTATTTGGCATCTAAACCCCTATTATTTGCTGTCCAATGGGGAGAGAAATGGATCATCAATTAGCTCATGGTAGGTTTGAATCTAGGAATGTCAGTACGTGAAATTGCAGCACCATTAGATCACACTGGGCTCACTGCTGCTACAAACAAACCTTACCCCATTGATTTTCAAGGATCTTGCCCGTTTCCTGTGGAGCACAGGTAGCCCTGGTCCCTGGTAGGCACAGCATCCAGGTTGTGTCTAGGCTGAGGGCTGATGCCTGCTCTGGTAGGCAATGAGGATCCTGGGTCTCCTCACAGCTCTCTAACAGTCTTACCCTGAGCACATGCAGCTCTCTGCTCTGTTTCCATGTTACTTCCTGCAGAAACGTGGGCTGGGAGGAGGCACCTTTTTTCTGGCTTTCCCTCCAGTACACAGCTGGGCTGCCATCACCCAGGGCATTGGACGTGCTTCTGGATCTGCCAGTTTAGATAGGCCTCAGGCTGGTTCTGCAGGGATAGTTTGGCTTGACAGTGAGAGTCACCCCTTTCTAGGTTTGAAGCACACGAGCCACGCCTTACCCTTGATCGCATCTCACTAAAACATTCTTTCCACAGCATCCATGTTGTATTTCTTGGCTTTCCAGAGGTAATGGCCTTCTAGTAATAAGCCTTTCTCTCCCTCCATGGTCATTAACTGTAATGAGGGGTAGACTGATGAGCAGGGGATGGTGGGAAGGCTTGAGGACTCTCTGCACTGATGGTGTGCAGCCCTCTGAGCAGGACAGGACTCCCCCTCTTGTATTGGCATCATTCTGACCATGGAATAAGCAGCTGTTAGGAGTGAAGCAAAGGATTTGCTGCAGGGACAGGGGGTGGGTTTAGCAGAAACCCAGTCTCATTGGCCACTGCAAGGCTCTGCTGTGGGCATCTGAAAGGGAAAGCAGGGGCCAGATTAAATCTGTGGCCAACTGCACGAATTTATGAGTTTTGTCTTAACCCTCTCTGCAGTTACCCAATAATTTTGTAACTCTTATCAGGGCTGTTTGTTCTTCCTCACAGTTCATCCATGTCTAATGTTTTCACTAAGTTGTTTTTTCCAGCTTTCAAAGAATGAAAAGAGTATTTCACATGATTTTGTGGGTAAACAGATTCAATAGTAACTGTGCCTTTTGCTAACGTGCTTCTTGCCAGCAATCAAGAGGTGACTTTTAGTATTAATTTCCGTAACTCAGGTCTCATAAAGAAAATGGCATAATCAAATAATGCAGCATTTTGTATTTTTTAATTAATGAGAGGGAAAGGCTGAGAGAATTTACCATTTCATCATCCTCCAAATTGAAAACCTGGCACTTGAAACCTTTACCCAGAGGTCCTATTTGTTAATCTTAGGGTAAGAAAAATGAGGCTACGCTGACAGACCAAATTCTGATGAAACTAAAAGGGCTTGATTCTGCTTTCATTAAGTGTAGTGAAAATCGGAAGGAAACTTCTCTGTTATCTGTAATGTGAAAACAACAGTGATAATATTTGCATCTTAGATTTTTATACAAAAAGAGGTAGGTTTCTTGTCTGTCCTATGTTTGCCGATAGTTTAATCTGAAGAACAAAGTTTAAAGCAAAAGCTTAAACTGACAGCGATTACTCAGTTCCTATTTTCTTTTCCAATACTAATGTCTAGATTTTCTTCTACCTTATATTTGGATAATTTCTTAAGTTCATGAATAAAAGAGGAAATAAGAGTCTGCACTAAGAAGATAGCTTTGTGCTATTTAAAAGAAAATCCTTAATATAACAGACTAAGATAAGGCACTGACATGAAAATCAACTTTTAAGTGTAGATGAATATCCTTTTATAGCATTCTCTGTAAAACGTCCTGAATCTCCATGTGTATTAGAGGAAGTAATTAATTATTTTTTATCAATGGACAAGTGGTTCTAGATAAAAGGCTTAAAACTGGACTTTGAAGGTATTATTGTTTACATTAATTGGAGGCATGAACTGTATCAGAGCCGATGAATCATTACAGGAGCCTTCTGGAATGTTGCTCCAGCTGGGTATTGGGATCCACAGGTGCACATTTCTTGGCCCTCATACTAAAAGTTGATAGGGAGGCATTCAACATTCAGCAAATTCTTACTAGACAGAGAATGTTTTCTCCAAAGGAGTAGAGCATGGTAGCCAAACTCCTCTAGCAGCATTTAGTACAGATTGCAGTACGGAAATACAGTGATTTCTGATCTGCTTTAACTTTCTGTCTTGGTTCCTTTTGTTAGCAGTCCAAACACAACAATGTGCACTATGAGTGGGACCCAGTATTAAGAGCTGTCTTGAATGTTTTCCTACATTATTCTTTTGCCATTTTTGTCTCTAGCCAACGCTGAAAGAGAAAGTGATCTCCCTGAGACTGGTAGCCAGCCAAAACCTTAGGGACTTCTCACCTACAAAACTTTCTTATAGACCACAGGGAGAGAGCATGTGCGAAAGATCTGAGCTATTGTTAGTCAGTTTGTAATCTGTAAAAGTTTATAGTCAGATCCACTGTGCTCTGCGAAGGGCTCTGCCTACAAAATCCAGCTTACTCTGTTGGCAACATATTATACTTCTAGTCAATGTGTTGAAAGTTTTGCTCCCTTTTAGACATCACATTATTGAAATGCTTTGTATTTTTTGTCACCTATCTTGTAAAGGTGTTTGATTTTCATTATGAACGGCTACAGAATTTCTCAGCATGTCTTAGCCTGTTCCTCAAGGCTTTCTTTAATCCTAAAAAAGGGAAATTATTATAGTGTATGTCTTTAACAAGACTTTTCTGGCCTGAGCAGCAGAAAAAGGTGAACTGTAACTGTGGAAAATTATGCAATTAATCTGAATCAAGTTTGGTCCAGCTCCAGTCATTAATATATAATGTAATACAAACTTTTGATTACATGATTTAATCAGTCAGTAGGAAGACATGTTTCTGCAGAAGGACCTTCAAAATTTGTATTTGCATACTTTCCAACAGCAATAGCATGCATTAACAGCTGTGAATGATATAGCAAAACTGGCATTGCTGGCATGTCTGCTCATTTGTTGCTTGCTTTCCTTTTGCCAGCATGTGCCCTCTTCCTGCCTCGAAATCTTGCCTGGGGAAACTTTGATCACTTTCTATATTTGTCTAGGAGTTTCAGCCTTCCTAGTTCTTGGTGAAAGGTCAGACACTGTTTTGCATATGCCTTGTACTGACATACGAGCTGACAGTTTTGGAACTGGCTTGTATGAAGTTGAGGATAACCACAGAGTGTGGACACACATTGTGAATATTTACCTCACCCGCACAATGCCAGGTGGTTTGGCAGTCATAGGCTATACCCCACATGCATTATGCATCCACTTTGGACCTGTGCAATCAGTTAGACATTTATAGGAAGAATAAGCTTTAATTACTGGGCTGGTGCTGAAGAATTACTCTGTGGAGTGGCAGTAGGTCGCTGAAACTCTCAAGGTATGTATGGCAGTGCCACACAAGAGATGAAGCATCTGCAGCAGAGTTCAGCTGGTCCTGACCTCAACTGCATGAGAATAGCTATTTAATCAACTTGAATTCCATATTTCCAGGTAATTATGTTTGGCTTTCTTCACTGCTTTCTCAAAGTCAAACTCTCAGTAGAGATAGTCTCATTACCTCTAGGGTTTTTCAGGACAACCAGAGATTTCGGATACTGCTGCCTCTTGTGGCCTAACACGTTTGTGAATACATGTGATACATTTAATCAATTTGGGGAATTTCAAAGAACTCCTGATAAACTGCTGTGACAAGATCATCCATTCTGTAGCCCACTGAGAACATGAATATATGACCCTCTGAAGTGCAGCCGAAACACTGAGGTATAGTTCCTATTTCAATTGACTCATTTTAACTGGAATTTAGAATAATCAGACATTCTAATTTTTTTTAATTTATATAAGCACCATTAAGACTACAAATATAGCCTTAGATCATTGTGAAACAGTAATAGCAGTCCAAGAAAAACTCCAAGTTAGCAGAAGAATGTTCACTTATGGAAGGAAAGATAAATTCTTCTAAGAATCACATCATAATTTTAGCCGTATCTGAAAGATTTTTTTTTCCCCTCCAGTTTATCTTTTACCTTTGGTAATTAGAAGTTATGGTTCTTGCCCTGGGGAAATCCAGTTTCCATTTAGCTTTAATTTTAGTGCATGAATGGAATGCAGCCCACTATGCAAAATGCACATGCTTCCCGTGGCTTTCTCATTGCTGAAGATGTGTTTATCTGGTTCTTTGTGAGCTAGAGTTGAAAAAAAAGTATCTTGCATTTTGAGTTGTGCAATGTCCTTTGCTTGGGGATGTATGGGGTAGATTTGTACATAGATAGGACTGCTGGTATAGTTTCCATATATGTCAAATATATGTTTAACTTTCAATCATTATTGTGCTTATGGCCATTACATCATTTTGCTTTGTTAGATTTTTCATTCTGAATTCTCAGTTAAGGAGTTCCCTATCCATTCTTTTCCAGAAATAAGATAATATAGGAACAAAGACAAACATTAAAAAAGGAGAATCATCTTTTGCCAGGATTGTAAGTCCTAAGGAATTTAGTCAGTTTATTTGACTAAAATATTTTCTTTAAAATAATAATTGCATCAGCTCCCTTCCCAACTAAGCTACTTTGAGATCTGTAAAAACAGTTAGAATTACAGATATGTCATACCAATTAAAATTTTGTAAGGAGCTGTTTTACCATGCAGTTTATCTTGTGGAATTGTAGAACTTATGCATTCAAAACCAAGACAGTTCCCCTTCAAATCATAAGATTTTAAGTGATAAAGACGCTGGTACTATTCTTATTTCTTGATGTTAGATACACTTTGCATGACCTTCTGCCTAGTCTGTATCGTACCTTGCTCTAAAAACAGCACATGATACTGTAATTCATTCTGCTTAAAAGCCCATTAAGTCCCTGGATATTCAGCAGATCTCTCTGACATACCAACAGTTCTGTGCATTTTTATTCAAATAAAAAATATTTCTAAGTAAGAATAATTCCATATATGCACTAAATTAATCAGTGCAAGTTTTCTCATGGACATGATGCCTGTTCACACATACACATATTAGCTATAGCTACTATGAAGATTTAATGCTGTTTAAACATAAGCTAGGTACTGTATTTCTTCACTTAGCCTTGCCAGTCCCAATATTTTGCAAAACAGGAGTCAAGCCTTGAGGTCAGCCTCACAGTATTAATAAATAAATAAACAAATAAACTTTTTTTTTTTTTTTTTTTTTTTT
>WBNM01037367.1:82490-113291 GCA_013399055.1 Ramphastos sulfuratus
TTTTTTTTTTAAAGCAAGAAGTGACATTTGTAACATCAGGTCTGCAGTGGAGGGAATATCAAGTCTTGGATAATAAAACTGTTCTTCCCTTTTGCTAAAGTTCTTCAGTCAATATTGCAAGAAAACTGTGTGATTTCTCATGTACGCTAACAAGATAAAAATCCATATATATAGATACAGATATATATAAATTTCCCCACCCCTCCCACCTCCTGTAGCTTTGTGTGCTCAAACACCAGCAGTGACTTGTGGGAGTAACAAACAAAACTCGAGAATGTGCTGCATGTTCTTCAGCACCATCTACTGGCACTTTCCCTATCCACCACTTGAGCATCACATCACCTACAGGCCTTGACACACTGCAGGAAACAAAACAAGTAAACCCTGCAGGACACTCGCTTGGCGGAATTGGTGCTTAAATCGATCTTGATTCTTAGAAGAAACACGGTGCACATCAGTCAACTTAGAAGCTGTGCCACCACGGTAATGGTCATACATGCTCCCTAAAAAAAGCATAGCAGAGGCCAGGGACAGAAAGAAGACTCTGGGAAAAATACACAAGATGATCAAAATACAAGATGAGCAGGGAAAAAAAACAAATCTAAAGGAAATGTATGAAAATATTAACCTGGAAAAGAGCTTTTGGAAACAGAGATGAGGAACAGCATATATTTAATGAGATCTGTGCTTAAGAATGGTGTTCTTAGAATCATACAATCAGTCAGGGTTGGAAGGGACCACAAAGATCATCTAGTTCCAACTACCCTGCCATGGGCAGGGACACCTCGCACTAGATCAGGCTGCCTAGAGCCTCATCCAGCCTGGCCTTAAACACCTCCAGGGATGAGGCTTTCACCACCTCCCTGGGCAACTCGTTCTTGAAGAGACTTGGGCTGTTATCCCCAAATTTTGCAATACTTCTGTTTAAATAAAAAAAATGATTATGAGGGAGAGATGACTGTGTTTTTTAAAAAGACAAGTTCTGACTCATTTGACTATGTGGTTCTTCATTCTCCTGCCATAGCAGAGATCTGGAGTTGGGTTGATTGACAGTCTTTACTGTCTTCAGAAACAGTGACATGAAAACAAAAACAAAATTTGGAGCACATTTCAGAAATACTAAATCAGCGCAGCTCACTGACATCAAAAGCACTTACCGATTTGCTTCAAAGATGCTACTGTTTGATGCCTTTTCTGCCTGTGGAGTAAATCCAAATTGAAGCACAGCCACCAAGTAAGCCCTAAAATATATTTAGTATGTCGAATAGTGTTCAGTGCAAATTTTCAGTATCCATTTCTTTGACAAAAGATGGTGTGCCAAAGACATTCCATGCAGCCACAAATAAGCTGTTCCTGGTGTTTCAGAACACAAAATAAGAGGAAAATGGTGTAACAGAACATGCTGCAGACATGTTGGGATAAATACTCATTAAACCTGTTTAAGTTTTTTACATTGTTCTTGATTGATTATCTATAGCTCTGTCTTCAGAGATTTATATTTGTTCAGTGAATAAGTACAGAGAGAAAAATACATTTTCCTCACCATGGAAGCTGACCTCAAAGTCATGTAGTCCAATAAAAATCCATTGATAGGATTCTATACACAACATTTCCTTCTTTAAAACTTTCTAATTAGTATTATACTTAATTGCAACATCAGAAGTATATTGACAAAATTAGCTCATTGCAGTATCGCTTTGCAGTATCTACTTTGACAGTAGCACCTTCTGAAAGATGTTTCCAAGTTGTCACCTTGGCCTCAGGAGAACAAAATTTAGCAACAAAGCTGGTGAGGGGCCTGGAGCACAGCCTTATGAGGAGAGGCAGAGGGAGCTGGGGTTGTTTAGCCTGGAAAAGAGGAGGCTCAGAGGTGACCTCATTGCTGTCTACAACTACCCGAAAGGAGGTTGTAGCCAGGTGGGGGTCAGTCTCTTCTCCCAGGCAACCAGCAACAGAACGAGGGGACACAGTCTGAAGTTGTGCCAGGGGAGGTATAGGCTGGATATTAGGAGGAAGTTCTTCACAGAGAGAGTGATTGGCATTGGAATGGGCTGCCCAAGGAGGTGGTGGAGTCACCATCCCTGTAGGTGTTCAAGAAAAGACTGGATGAGGCACTTAGTGCCATGGTCTAGTTGATTGGATAGGGCTGGGTGATAGGTTGGACTGGATGATCTTGAAGGTCTCTTCCAACCTGGTTGATTCTATGATTCTGTGATTTTGTGTCAGTGCTTTCTTGTGCTATTGTTGCAAACATAAATGTCTCCAGTTGCTAAAGACAGAATTACTCTGTTACTAGCTGTAGCTAGAGATTCCAGCAACCTGCAGTTCCCCATGAATTCTACAAGCTTTTGAGTTTTGTAAACCTTTTTGGAAGATTGTTATTTCCAAAGAAATGCAAATACCTAAGATGTCTTCCCAAGTTAATGCCTTTAGCTCTGATAGAAATGGCCAGATCTATTCAACATAGCAGAAGTGAGGTTAAGAAGGCAAAACGTTGAAATGAGAAATGCTGGCAATGTTCTTTGAAAAGGAATGGGCAAAGGAAGATTCGTTAAAAGTAAGAATGATAGGAAAATTGCCCTCAAAAGTGATTTTGAAAGTGATGTAGACCAAACTGTTTATTATTTATATACTTCTTTAGAATGACTAAAAGAAAACACTTGACCATGCTTTTGGGGATACTAAACATCCAACAGGATCCTCCATTGCAATCCAATTTTATGTTTCCAAATATAGTCGCGTTAGCAACCATGAGCTCAGAAAGTTGCTATTGTACTTACATGAAGATGAGAAGTTGGCAATGTATTATTCCAGATGGCTTTTAGACAGGTCCAGGATGGCCAGATAGAGCTGAATAGCGTTTGGTGAACATATGGCTTGGTGAATTGCTTGTAGATTTTGCAAGATGTTGACAGTATCACCCTTCTGGCAAAACACAAACTACTTGTTCCCATTTATAAGAAATGAAAGCCTTGACATATCTTTGTCATAGATGACAGAGAGTAGAAACGTGCACCAAACCATTTCCTAGTAGTATCTATAGCTGAGGTAGAACAAATTCTACCGCTTAGGGATAGAAAAATAAAAGAATGAAACTCCACAGCTGGAATGCTGGAGCTGGAATTTGGTTGGAACTTGCAGATGTAAAGATAATCATATCTCCTTCTAAGGGCTGCAACTCAGTGTGTCCATCAGTGTTACCATCTGGTTTTCCAGCACAATTCAAAGTGCTGATTCAAAACTACCATGTCTTCCATCCTTCACAGACCTAACATTAAAAGAAGGTGTTAGTGGAATCAAAAACAGTTCTGGAGGACTCTGTGAGTTAATAGTTGAACAGATAGCCTGAGGTAGCAACAGACTTTAAGCTCCTATCCCCTTTCCACTATGTGTTTTACACGTGGCACATGCTAATACTAGCATGGTATGTTCTGTATGTAAGTGCAGAGTAGCAAAGCCCAGAATAAAATTAAGGAAGACTAAAACACACCTCCCACAGGCATGTGAGGGACAGGATTTTTCCATGAGTATCAATAAACTTGTCCAAGAACTACAAAGGAAAGAATGTAACTTCCGGTTAACAAGGCAAAAAAATCATGGTAAGGAGTCTTTATAAATAATCCAGTGCTGGACTCCTACCTTAAGTTTGCATGGGGGTATCTGTGCAACTGGAAGATGCACATGCAGAAGGGAAAGGACTCCTAGCCTACCTGATCCTTGTCCCATGCTAGGAGCCCAGCCAAACCAGGATCTCCTCATGCCCACAGCTGCTCTGTGGTAAGGCCAGCACGGAGGTATTTACCCTCCTGCCCCAGCACACATCTACAAGCAATTAGTTGTGATCCACAACCATGAGAGTGCAGGTCTCTAACCCCAGTTGAGAGTCTGCTTCATACACCCCTTCTGAGGACCTCACATGCTGTCAGTGATGAACAGTGAAAGCTACTTCCACTGCTGCAATGGTCACTGAAAAGATGGGGAACCTTAAGAGAAGACTCTGTCCTGAGAAAGAAAATTGTGTTATAATTTAGTAGTGAAGTAACCATGGTAGCAGCTGTATTCTGTATCACTTCAGCTGTTTCAAATGTGAAATAGTGGATGACCTTCCAGAAGAAATGAGGAGAATCAAGCATTCAGCTGCCTGTTTGCAGAAGGCCAGTAAAGTCCAAGTTTCTGGGTAATTCAGCCACACTGTCTTGCTGCAAGGTACCTTAATTACGGCTGCATTCTGTGACAGATGTGTTTTGTTGTAGATAGTGGTTGAGGAGATACTGCTGGGAGAACTTGAAAAACTGCCTTTGGGAAGAAAATGAAGTTGGAAATTTGTATTTCGAAAGATGAGTAAAAGGCTAGGTCTGGACTACTTCTAGGGTATTCTGTGATCTTTGCTAGCTGGGATTCAAACAACTATTATTCACTGAGTAAGTTTCATCTAGCAATTTTGTTGTTCAGCACAGCAATATATCCTTCTGTTAGTCAGCAGGACCTGCCCCAGTTTTCAACAGTCCCACATGTCCTCCTGCTCCAAGGCAAGGGAGACATCTGAGGCTCTGAAAGGGAGTCAATAAAGAGTGTATGTAATGTCTGCTTCAATCAACAGTGCTATCAAGTGTGATTTTATGATACTGCAGAATATTCAGTAGAATTGCCTATTTATGCTTTAATGAACAGATCATTTTATTTTAGAAGGCAGCTTACAGGCACAAAGAAAACTGAGTTTCTTACAGTCATTGCAACTGTGCTGTAATATATAGTTTAGTCACAGTATACAAGAATGGCAAATATCTCTCCTGCATACAGCATATACAACAGAACTATAAAATAAGTTACCTAATGAAAATTTTGTCTTACCTGCAATTATTTAATTTATTTAGGACAATATTTGGGGGAACACAGGAGAAGTCATTCATTAAGAATAATCCATTTGTGGAAATGAAGAGTACAGTTGCCATACTTACAGAAAAATTGCCTGCAGTAAAGTAATAGGGTACAGGACACCAGAGCTCAGCATAATACTGCTTGTACTAGTGACTGTTTCAGGTTGATGATGCCTGTGAGTTACAGGAGATCTACATAAAATGTGCTTGTAGACTTAGCTGAAGCCTTAAAAGCCTATGCTTAGGAACACCAACCAAGCTCAATCTTTTGCTTAAGTTTTCAAGCACCCTATCTAGCATACAGCTAGTGCACACCAACACTAGTGTGTCGTACCAAATGATCAAGACAATTTCAGAGAATTATGAATTCAGAGAATGCTTTGTTTTGCTTTTATTTCCTAGTTACCTTTAAAGATTGGGGTTTTGCCTTGCTTTTGAATATGCTTCATTAACTATGAATAGAAGCTTTATTGCCTATGCTTCATTAGCTATGAATCAGAGCTCTAAGTCTCAAAGGGATGACAATCCACCATTTGCTAAGCGTTAAAATAAAATGAAAATATTACTCTAGAAAAAAAAATCAAAAACCAAACCACAAACTAGTATTGCATTGTTGCAAGATTACTGCAAAATCCAAAAGCACTTACTCAGGAAAGTGCTATCTAAATTGTCAGAAGCAAAAAAAAAAAAATCTTCTTATGTGCTGAGCATTTTCAAGAACACACATTTTTTATTTTGTTATTTTTCTAGAGAACTGGAAAAATGTGTGTAACAGTGAGAGCTGAGATAGGTAAGGAAACTTTGCCAGACAAACTTGCTTATTCTTATTATACTGAGGTAATAACAACTCTTGCTAAGTGAAGAATGAAAGACTTTCAGAGATATTCAGTAGATTTTAATACTGAAGTAAGAGCATGTGAGTAAGTTTTAATGATGTTGGATAGATTTGACTTCAAAGAGTGGGCATACTGAGGTCATTTAATTAAAAACTTTCAGAATACTTGGCTAGAATATGCTCTTGACTGGTTATTAGCCAAGTTAAGGCCTAGATGTGCAGTCTGCAGACTTTTGACAAGACTCTTCTTGAAACAAACCTGCTAATGCTAATGGTTGAAAAAAATCAGTCAGAAGGATAATATTTCTCATTGGAAAAAGGAGAGGATCTTCTGTCAACCCATGGCTACTTCTGTGTGTATCATAGTTTTATCTGAGAAAATAAGTTCTGATAAGATCCATGCATCTCGAGTGCAGACTGGAGAGCTACGAGCCAGTTAAAGGGCTGCCTTCCCTGAAGCAACAAATGAAGAAACCTGAGCCGATGTAGTCTGGCTAGGAACGTAACTGGTGAGGTACTCTGATAGAGGTTGGGAGAAGATGACATATACTCCAAACCAGAAGGGTACAGGCAAATTTTCTGCATATGACAGATGCATCTCTCATCCTGCTAGCTGGGGGAGGGAAAGAGGCTACTGCATTTCTTAAATCAAGGTGTCATGTCTCTTTTACCTAAAACCATACTCTGAGCTACAGCAGTCATCCACTGCATCCTAAGCAGAAGCTCTCATTTTCTTCCAAAAGTTTTGTTTTTAAAAGGTGCTTTCAGATGGAGATTTTTATGGGCAAAATCACAACGCTGTATCTAGAGGGCTACTTTCTGTTGCTTCCTGAGCAGCGCAGTGGAATCTGCACCCTGTGGAGCACCTAGTAAGAGTAAAGACAGGCGGAAGGCAATTGGGAAGACAGACACAGCACAACTCTATAAAGATAGGTATTTATGCAGTGCTGTACACAGCATTAACTAGAGAATATGGAATTATATTAAAGAAAATGAAAAGGCCAGGAGATGCTATAGGAGATTAGTGCTTATGACAAGGTCTCAACCCTGTTCAGAGACTAGGAGTGGTTAGACTCATTGAAGGCAGTAGCAAAGCAGAATGAGAAGAAATGTCAAGGTAACCCAGAAGGCTGTTCTGAGCAATGTAGCAACTGATGGTTTCAGGTCTGCATGTAAGACAGAAGACTGGAGTAATGCCATCTGCTTAAAGATTAACAGAGCTCGTCCTGCTAAGCAGGTCTGTAGTTGGATTAGCAAATTTTGTGTGCCCCTGGACTTGCATGGTAGCCAGGCAAAGAGTGCAGTGCTTGGCTGACTCAGGGCCAATACACAAGCTTCTGAAACAGTTAAAAGGTGAGTTCCAGCAGATCATGGCTTGGTGTCACATAAGGTCCTGTAAGAGATATAAACCAGGGAACAATAAACACAAAATATATCTGTGAAATGTTCATCAAGAAACATATCAAAGCAGATTATGATTATCCAGAGAAGGGCTGGTACATCAAACAGCAGTTTGGCTTTCTGAGGACTTGTCGAGTGTGTGATCTTTGTTGGCCTTCTTTATGGGAGACAACAAATATTGCTCAGAAGAAAATATGAAGTGGTATTTTCAGACAGCTCAGTGAGTCCACAGAAGCCATTTGCGGCTATGATTTCTCTCATATTATTTTACTGCATTTTTCTGTTTCAACAAAAACTTAGGTTCAGTGTCCACATGTGGTGAAGTGCAGATGTGCTGGAGAGGAGAGGAAGTTCCTTTAAAACTTGCATGTTGAAAAACTTCATGCGGTGTGAACTTATTTTCTCTTTAAACTAAACACATATCTGTGTACATTTAAAAAGTGCTGATTTTAACTGTTTTTTTTTTCTGATCTGGGAGCTCAAAGAGCAGTCATCTGAACAAATTTTCACTCTTACTGAGCTATTATTACACCTTAGAGACCTGAATAGTTCAAGTGTGTGAATTTGAAGGTAATTTGACAAGGCATGTGGAATCTAAAGTAGCAGTTGTGTAGATAGCTCATTTTCTTAAATAAAAAAAAAAAAAAGTCTCAGAGTATGATCCAATATGAAATGCTGACCCAGCAGCAAGGTGCCACAAAAATTTCTTTCCAAACATTGTGGCATCTGTAAATGCCAGGAAAGTTCACAGAAGTTAAAGAATGTGATTGAGATGTTCAAAACAAGAGCCTGAATTCTACTTCAAGCTCTAGTGATGACAGTTTCTGGTATGTCTACACAGGAAAAGAAAAGTAGAGTTGTTATATGGTAGGTCTATCTTGCAAGCATGAGTAGCAATAATAATGAAGACTCAAAACTCCAACATATTAGACTGTGGCAGCATCTATACTGAAAAAAACCTCCAAGAATCTCATCCATGTATTCTGCTCTCAAGCATGTCTCAAAGGCCCAGCCACTGATTCTTTTCTGTCTTTCGCCCTTGCCTGCTGATGCTAGCCTGTGTCCCACAGCACAGCCTGCAGTCACACTCCCTCATTTGCTGTGATGGCTGTATCACAGAGGGAATACTTAGGTATGTAAACTTAGATATCCAAAAGACAGGAAAATATTTAAATTTCATTTTGATAGTTATCTGAACTGACTGACATGCTCTGGAAAATGAATCATGGGTGCTAGTTTAGGGGCGGGGGGAGGGGGGGCGCAGCTGCGCATTCCCACGCTCTTTCCCGATATCTCTGTCTCAGTTGATGCTCTCTGTAATCACTGTGTGGCTGTTGATGTTGGTAGATGAAAGAGTATTTCAGACTGAGCGTGCAGAGATGAGGAGGTGTAATGCAAATGGATAACAGGAATAAAAACTAGGTAGTTGTTATAAAGTAATAGTTGCGATTTATTATCTATAAAACTCTCTCACCACATCTAAAACCAGGAGTGTTTTGGAACACCTGTGCTTTGCAGTTGGAAGCTCATTTGAGCTGGAAAATTCTTCCTCCGGAGGCAATTTATTACCCGTGTAACGGATGCTATTCAGTTCAGCGTGTAGCATACCGAGGTTTGGCTACCAGTTTCACTCTTTCAACACAAAGTGAAAATATGGAGCTTGTGGGTTTGGAACGATTTCTCTTACTGATATGGAAAATTGAGAATTCAACTTGGAAATGCTTTGATTAACACCTGAATCTGTTTATGCAAGGAAAAGGCTGTTAATGTTGGAAATTAAGATCAGATGCATTCAATGCAAACTCCTTTCTTCAGAGGCAGCTCTTGTTTCATCTTTTGATTGGACACCATTCTCTTTCCATAGACTACTATAACAATTTTACGTATTTCACAATTTTGCAACTTTGTTTTACAAATGGGAAAAAGAACTAAGTGGCAAAAAGGGGACATTTTCTCCCTCCTAGTGATGTGGTTTTAAATTATTGAGAACTCTGGAAAAAAAAAAGCATATTGAACTGCGCATCTTGAATCAGATTAACTCACTTGATTATTCTATGAATGACTTGCACATTTAGAATACACTTCTTTGGAGCATGTGCTTGCCAGTCTGACTGATGTATAAGATCGGAGAAATTTTGCAACCAGAAGTCTAATCACTTCGGTTTTAATTTCTAATTTAATGGTTTTTTTTAATCTGAAAGGGTATTTTTGTTTCATTTTGCATTTCCATTTCAGTAAGCATGGGAAAACAGGTATTACTGTTCTTTTTGTGTATAAGATTGCTAAGGAACTACCATATTACACTGCTTACATCCATCTGGTATCTGATGATTCAAACAAGAAATTGTGAAATGGGTAATCACAATTTTATATTCCTTGTTCTAGTTCACTTCAAAATGATAATGGCAAAGATGTTCCTGTTATACACTTCACAGTGGTTTGACCACTTAACTGTAACATTTTTTATATTGTTCTCAGTTTTGAACAGGACTAGTGTGTGCTTGTGAGTATTTCCCTTTTTTTAGAGTAATGTAAGGTTTGCTTTGCTTTAATGGTGAATTAATAGGAGTTAATAAACAAAAATATGTCTAAAAGTAGATTTGTTTTATAGTTTTCTGGTGTGGACAGCTGTAGCTCAGGTAAAGTTTTGTCTTGAGGTCAATCCCCTATCAATTCTAAAGGAAGGACTAGATTTCTGTGCCCTCTCCTTACCTCCTTCTATGTACACTTGTATTTGGATTAATATCTTTGCAAATGGCCTAGGAAAGTGTCAGATCTGCAAAGACAAAGAGCAGGTATTGCTATTTTTGCTTTGAAGTTTAAATTTATGCAATGGAGAATGACAGGCTGCTTGTGCAAGTGCCATGGTACAAGTAAGCAAAGTGGAAGGAAGTATCTCAGAAGCCTATACAAGGCCTTGCAGGAGATCAATTTAGCCACAAAATGTCTGGAGAACAATTTATGGGCTCTTGGACATAAGGGTTAAACTGGACATTGGTGTATTCATACAGATTGTTCCTTGCTGTTAGGAGAAAAACAATAATAGTAGTGCACAGAATTGATCAAATACATTCCTTGTCAGTGTTTATTAAGGCCAGTACTGAAAAATTATTAGCCCAAAGGACAGGCATGTGGTAACATGGAAGTGGTTTATAAGAATCATATTGTTCTGTAAACAAAGTTGTGTATCCCAGATTTCACAACGATTGCTTCAGATATGGCCTTTAAACTGAAGCACAAACCCTGTTAGTATAGAAGAGAGAAGCTGCATTTCACAAACTGTTTAGAACTATTAAACAAACACAAATCGTCAAAGTTGTAGTGCTTTGGTTAGCTTCCTCCCCCCCCAACCCCACCCTCCACCCCCCCCGTTTAATGCTGTATTTACAACGTGAATTTCATGTAGAATGTAAGGATACTTCATCATTCATATCAAGATTATCCAGGGTCCTTTTCCAGGGCTTATTACCAAAGCAACTGCAAAAGTTACATTTGCTCACAGCTAAGATGACTGCCTCATTCCTGTCACTGAGGCTCTCTTTAATTACTGGTTTCTAAAAATTTCAGTCTGCATATAACAAAGAGAGAGAGAGACCATGATATAAACAGCAGTGTTCCCAGTTCCATACAAGCCTCTGTTCCTGATTTAGACAGGAGTGGTGAGAGGTGGATCTATCTGGATTTTTTTCCTCCACCCTCCAGTTTTTATTTTAGTTTCTTTCACCAGCTATTCAAGGGAAAACACTCTTTCCCCAGGCTCTCAGCATGGACAACAGGAGGTATGAAAATCCTAATACATGACAATGCTGATCAAATCTCTATCCTATACCATTACCTCATCCATCTTTGAGTTGTCCTTTCCCTCCTGGCTATGGCTTCAAAAAGCATTGTCTTGCTCCATGGAGCTGCTGGCATAATGTCGCTCCAAGACCAGCTCACAGCAGGGATCACAGCCCTGCTCTGAAGACAGTGATCGAAGCCACCCTGACTGGGGCACACCTCCTCATGCCTGAAGTGGACAACAAGTGATTTAGTTTTACCACGCTCGGCATTGTTTTCTGTGTTGCCTTTTGACTCTGGTCTCCCACTCCACTGATTAGGGCTGCCTTGTAGCCCTAATCTCTTTGCATGCTCTTTCAGGTGCAGAGGTGGCATTACCCTGATTTCCACCACTAGCCTTGATGGATCAAGAGCACTCATCCAGGCCCAGCAATTTCCCCACAGTTCAGACAAACATTTGGAATCAGTTTGGGATCAATACACAAAACAGATAAATGATTTATCCTAAGTTATCAAAGAAACTGATGGCAGAGTGGGGGTTTAAACTCTCAGTTCCAATATCCTGGGGTGCTTCCATAAGTTACTTATTGATTTCCCCTCCTTCAGTGTTCACATTACTGCTGAAGGGAAGAAAGCAGTGCTGGGTCTGCTCTTCCACCTTACTCATGTGATGGGTGCTCCTTTACTAGAACCTCATCATTACCTCACGTAGCCCTACACAGAGCAAAGCTCTTAGACAAACTTCTTGGCATTTAGCGCCTAAATACCTCTGTTCATCGTACAATACTCTTGTGCAATGATGTAAACGTTGGTACACATTTTTTCTCTTATGAGCTTACCTCCAGCAAAATGAGAAATCACAAGGAAACTGAGTGCTTCGAATGCAGGCTTTACATGGAATTCCTTCTGTTTCCCCCAGTAAACCCTTGGCAACAAAGTTATTTTCAGATGTCCCCAAATAATCTTTTCATCACATTGTTGAGATCATGAATAACAGCTTTATTGATGAGATCCCCATCCTCTTTAACATCTTCATTGATGATCTGGACGAGGGCATCGAGTCAGTCACCAGCAAGTTTGCAGATGACACCAAGCTGGGGGCAGATGTTGGTCGGTTGGAGGGCAGAAGGGCTCTGCAGCAGGACCTCGAGTGCCTGGACAGATGGGCAGAGTCCAAGGGGATGGCTTTCAACAAATCCAAGTGCTGGGGGCTGCACTTTGGCCACAACAACCCCATGCAGAGCTACAGGCTGGGGTCGGAGTGGCTGGAGAGCAGCCAAACAGAAAGGGATCTGGGGGTGCTGATTGACACCCGCCTAAACATGAGCCAGCAGTGTGCCCAGGTGGCCAAGAAGGCCAATGGCATCCTGGCCTGCATCAGGAATAGTGTGGCCAGCAGGAGCAGGGAGGTCATTCTCCCCCTGTACTCTGCACTGGTTAGGCCACACCTTGAGTACTGTGTCCAGTTCTGGGCCCCTCAATTTAAGAAGGACATTGAGGTGCTTGAGCGTGTCCAGAGAAGGGCAACGAGGCTGGTGAGAGGCCTCGAGCACAAGCCCTATGAGGAGAGGCTGAGGGAGCTGGGATTGTTTAGCCTGGTGAAGAGGAGGCTCAGGGGAGACCTTATTGCTGTCTACAACTACCTGAAGGGTGGTTGTGGCCAGCAGGAGGTTGCTTTCTTCTCTCAGGCAACCAGCACCAGAACAAGAGGACACAGTCTCAAGCTGTGCCAGGGGAAGTTTAGGCTGGAGGTGAGGAGAAAGTTCTTCACCAAGAGAGTCATTCCCCACTGGAATGGGCTGCCCAGGGAGGTGGTGGAGTCACCGTCCCTGGAGGTGTTCAAGGCGGGTTTGGATGTGGCGCTTGGTGCCATGGTCTAGTCTTGAGGTCTGTGGTAATGGGTTGGACTTGATGATCTTTGAGGTCTCTTCCAACCTTGGTGATACTGTGATACTGTGATAGAAATGTCAGTCACCTGATCAGCAGCAAGGAAAAATTCAATGGCACTATTTTTTGGGCAGGTCATTCAAATATTTTTTTTCCTCACCAAGAAACTTCAAGCTTCACTCTGACACACATGAATGAATTGTGCATGAATGTACACATGAATGTGCAACCCTTTGTCAGTGCTAAGATTGCTCTTGTCCAGCTCTATAGGTGAAAGGATGAGGAATCTACAGATCTGCTTTTTATCTCTCACTGCAGGCAAATTTAAGATTTAAGACACTGACTTGCTGTGCTCTAGCTTAGGTTGGAGCTCAGCAGGCAGTCAGCAGCTGTACCTAAACTTCATGACCACTTGAGGGAGCATTTCAGCCCTGACCACACTAAGATAACCATGACACTAGCATGTGTGACACTTTTTGGTGTCACTCTTACCAAGCTAGTAAATACAATCGAAGTCCTGATCCGGATTTTAACACCTGTAGCTAAAGACCACACTTGAAAAAGTTTGATCTTTGGGTATTGAACTAATCTCTGTTACTGTGGCTGGAAGTTTGGTTGTTTTCAACAGGTTCTGTATATCAGGTCGTTCAGAGCCATCTGTATCTTCTATGCACTGTTCAAAAATTGGGCCAGGGTCTTATTTTTCAGAACGTGAATATCTGATCCACTGCAAAGTTACTGGCACACATTATGTTTCATACAGAAGAAAGGCTGGACTGAAGACTTCTTAATACTGCTAGTACTTCATTTGTACTCAGCAGAGTACAGCAGGCCCTGCTCCTCTGTCAGCTTGCTTTTTACTCCCAACAGGATTGCTGCAGTCTAAGAGCACTAGTCAAAATAAATGCAGTCAACAGAACCTTGTCCACCACGATCAATGTATTAATAACATTTTAGACTTAAGAGTATGAACTTTCAAATGTAATTCAGGTGTGATTACAATTCTTGCAACACCAATGTTTGGATCCTGTACATTATATGTGAGAGATCACCATGGTGGATTTACTTGAGCTCAAATCTAACATGACTTGAAATGAAAAAAAAAAAAGTGCTTTAAAAAAGTTTTGTGAGCTTCTCCACACTTTTCTTTGGATTCTCCTTTAAAATTACTATTCTATTGCAACCTCATTGCTGCAAACAGCTTTCATCTTTCATTTGCTCTTCATGCAAAGGACAACTCAGAAGAAGGAAGGATGGAAGCTGCTTTTAAAATGTGCTACATTTGAAGCTGAAAATAAACAACACGTATGGCAGCTTTGTTATTACATCACCTCACAAAGGGGTGACATTCAGCCTTGACAGCAGCTGAATTCTGAGGCAATAACTGAAGTCTACTGAGAGGAGCTGAATAACTATTTAACTGTGAGTTTCTGGGTGGCAGACACTCCATAGTTTCCTTTCAGTCAGCCTCCCCTGATTCTTTACCTATCTCGCATATTTAGAAGATTATCTACTGGTAAATTTGATGCAAAAAGTGGCATAGAATTTTATTTTGCTTTATTTTATTTTAAATAAGCTTCTGAGTGGTCTTACTGAAAATGGACTAAAGCTGTCTGACTTTTAAGGAAGTGTTCAGACAGTTTAGTTTCAAAATAAAATCTGTAAACACCGTTTGACTGAAAGTGCAGGCTCTTTGTTGTTCAGCTGTAAGGATTGCTTTCTTTTTGCTGCAGTTACTAAACTATTTGGTTTCAAGAGCCTAAAGCTTGTTTACATCGAGAAGAAATGTTCCAGCAGAACTGATTTTTACCTACTGTTTTGAAAAAACCACTTCTTTTCAGAGCAGCAAGGAAAGTGTTGCTCCAAAAGTCACAAAACTTTTTTTTTTTTTTTTTTTTAATTTTCTTTACTACTTTTTGCCTCTGATTGTACATGCAGCTTCAGTGGGCAGACGCAAGCCATAATAACCAGCACTGCTTTACATTTAGCAGGAAAGAAAATATCCTGAAAGGTGCCCCATTATAAGGGAATAGGAGAGTAAGTGTAAATATAGCAGAGGCTGGGCAGATCAACAAGAAATGTTTAACATTCCATGCTCTCCACAAAGGGCAGGTCAAGGAAAGGGAATGAGTGGCTGGGATGAAGCACATGCCACAGATATTTTTCAAGTACTGTTCAGCAGCGTATATCTGGTCACGTAAACATCCACAACAAACAGAGCAGCCTTGTTTCTGAACCTGGCAAACCCCCTGAGATCCTATATATGCAGGAAATGAGTCCCACTATGCAGGGAGGCTGCAGTTGCAAGAATCTGCAGCCGTACGTTTAAATTCATAGGCACAATTAATACTGAAAGCTGTACCCCAAGTGCTAGATGCTCTCAGATGTGACCAGCTGAAACTATTGTTTGCTCATGTCCTACTTAAACTTACAAATTGTCAAGCTATGTGTGCATTGAATGACTCTGGGCAAGTAGGAGGTGGAAGAGGTGAACTTACCAAAACTCAGGGTTTAGAGGAATGTTTAAAAAAAACCTTTATGGCAAATGAAAGTTATAAGGTGTTTATATAGACTTGAAGCAACTTGAAGCAACAGATTTGAAATCATTTACAGCTCAAGCTGCTCATGGCTTTGAATTCGTAAGGCTGTAATGATGTGAAAGTGTTATAAGACCAACATTAGGGTTATTTTTAGTTTATACTGAAATGTAACAAATACAATGTTCAACAGCAACTGTCTATGTAGATGTGAGTCTTCAGAAAGCTGCAAAACATTCAGCAGAGGTAAAACGTTTCTATGAACTAAACCTTCATACCTCATGAATCGGCATTGTGAGAACTGCCATACCTGTGTGTAGAAGCAAAAGCATGTTGCTGAAATAGCTACGCTCAGTAGGGAAAAACATCAGCTCCAGTCTGCAAACAACAGTATGGAAAAGAGCACTGTCAAGGTGACAGATACTCACGAGGAAGACATATGCTCACTTACTTATCTGGAGACTATTTTGTTAACATCATTTGGCCTGCCAGAGTAGGACCAGCAACAGCTCCTAAAAGGCAAAGTCCTCTTCAGGTGTCCCATGAGTTCACACTATAGAACCATAGAACTGTTTCAGTCAGAAAAGACCTCTAAGATTGTTGAGTCCAGCCATCAACCTAAAACCACCATGGCCATTACACCATGTCCACCTCCAGGGATGGTGACTCAACCTTCTACCTGGGTAGCCTATTCCAATGCCTGACCACTTTTCCAAAAAGAAGTTTTTCGTAATACCCAATCTAAACCTCCCCAGCACAATTTCAGGCCATTTCCTCTTGTCCTATCACCTTATACTAGAGAGAAGAGATCAACCCTCACTTCATTACAGCCTCCTTTTAGGTAGTTGTAGAGAGCAATGAGATCTCCACTCAGCATCCTCTTCTCCAGACCAAACCCTCAGCCATTCCCCATAAGACTTGTTCTCTAGGCCCTTCACCGGCTTTCTTGCCCTTCTCTGGACATGCTCCAAGACCTCAATGTCTTTCGTGTAGTGAAGGCCCCAAAACTGAACAAAATATACAAGGTGCAGCCAGGAGTACAACCACTTCCCTACTCCTGCTGGTCATACTATTCCTAATACAGGCCAGGATGCTGTTGGTCTTCTTGGACATCATATTCAGCAATAATCAGCAAGGTTGTGTTGGTTGGCAAAATCTTTTATTTATGGGGATGGAGAGAGAGGCAACTACACCAGGACTACAAATCTCAGCATTTAGGGACTGCAAAGGAACAAAAAGAACTGAACAGATTTCTTAACCCCACTTGGAAAGACTTGATAATGTCCTGGTTTAGCATTAATAGTTGTCTAGGATACCACAAATTTTTGGATGTCACGCTTATAACTACAGCCTCAGTGCAGAAAAATGATGTGGCTCTGCTACCTGGGACAGTCACAGTATCCATTATTCCTTTTTTTCTTCTTTTTGTATTGGTTAGTAGTTAGTAGCTAATTTGTCTCATATGCAGTTTGAAACCATTTTCTGGGTAGTTCGGTGATCCAGGGCAGTAAGATTCCTGGAGCTTGGGAGTTTTGCAGATGCGGGGGTTTTAATTTTATTTTTTTAAGACAGCAGGGTTCAGAAATATAGCTGGAGTTCATGAACCTACTCTTCCTGTAACTGAAACCTGTGTTTTAGTCAGAGTTGATTCAATTTTTAAAATAAATGTTTTCCTAGTTACAAGGAAAGCCAGTGCTATGTATAAGAGGTTGAATAACACCCTTGCAAAATCCATGCGTCATGGGTGGGTGGCCTACATACAGGATATGTATGTACACAAAATCTAGCTTAGAGTAAGAGATTTTTTTCCTCTCTCCCCATCTGTTCTCTCCCGCCTACTCCCCTGCCATAATTTTTGTAATCTTTCTGCATTTTTTACCGAGCTATCTGCATATCAGTTGCCACATATTTTAAAAATAAGTTTGTGGTTGTTATTTTCAGCTTCTCTAAATGGAAATTGAGCTTGGTGCTATCAGATTTCACCAACACAGAGTTTTTGTCCAGTTTCATTTTAAGTACAGTTTACTTTTCCTTAATGGAGCTGGGTGTTTGAACTTTGATTGCTGACATAAAAAACAATGATAAGAGGTTCGCACTGCTTGGGCATGTCACCTATCCAGCCTGAGTTATGAACAGCACCTACTGTCTCCAAGCATCTGGAACACCAGATTTCTCTGCAGAAACCCAAACGTGGAGAGGAGGGACATGCCATGCTAATGTCTGCAACTTACCCCTGGCAAGCGGGGAAAGACAGGAGCCTCTGTATTACAAGTGCTCTCTAGTCTTTATGCCTAGGCCCTGAGGCCCTTTTGCCCAGTAGAATATCACTGGTGTCCCATCAATCCCCAGGAAAAGCTCTTTGAGGACTGCAGGGTTTTTTCTTTCCTGGACTGTGGTCATACATATTGTATTAAATTCCCATTCACACTGGGGAAAATTCCATGTACAGATTAAAGGCAGCACAATCTTAGATATGCAGTTATATGCCAAGAAAACACAGCAATTTTCTTTCAGAGAACCATAGAATTATGCTTTGCAATTACCCTATCCAATAGATAAATCATTAAAAGCATGTTAGGACATCAGACACGAAAATGTAAACAAGCACGCATAACAGCATCTGTTCCTGATCATGTTCCATTCTTTGATCTTTAGAAAGATGGCTATTAATTAGCAAGGTCAACACTAAGCTTTTTCTTGGTAATAATGCTCTTCTGAACCACCCAAATAATTGATAGTTTCTTGTAGTTTTGCTGTGCTAAGCTTCTCTGCGAAGGATTCTTCAGAAAATGGGATAACAAAATTACCTTAATATAAACAGTTTTAAGGTTAGGCTGTATCTGTAGTAGATAGAAGATCCATTGTATTGACAACCATGAGGGCTGAATCCTTTGAAATCCTAAATAAAAATGATCTCCAATCATACTGAGATTGTTGGTATTACAACTGAGATTGTAATCACTACTAGCAATGTGAGTATCTACCTGCTGTGCCATGTTCCATCTGCAACATAAAAACCACCAGATTAAAGGCTCCAAGACTGGTGAAACACTCCTGTTAAGCTGCTTTTTGGTCTTGCAATATTGTCTGGATTGAAAAATTTTCATTAAACTCACTGGATAAACTGCAGAGTCCTACTGATGACCATGTCACTGGACCCCAGAATGGAGTGCAGCATGAAGACCCTGAGGATGGTCTCAAGCCCAGCACAGGCAAATCCTAAAGCCTAGTGTCAAACCAAACGGCAAGAGTAAAACCCTGGATGCATAGCATAGAGCTGGGTCATACTAGTCTCCAGTGTGCAGATTCTGATTCCACTTCTTTGGAACTCAGTGGCAAACAGGAATAAATTACACCTGCAATTCAATTGTGGGTCATAAAATTTTCAGGCAAAGTCTTTCTTGGTGACATGATAAAACCACTGCACTGGTTTTTCAGTGAAAGTCAAAGCAACCTCTATGGAGGACGTCTACAGAAGGAATGGGAAATGATCTTGATTTCTTCTAGTACTCACATAGCAATAAGCATTAGAAGCTCAGAGCCTGTGATTCCACCTCTCCTTGCCACAAGGCACATTGAAGATAGTCTATGTAAATTTGCACATATTTACAAGATAGGCCCAGTATGGCCCAGGCCCAGTATGGTCCAATGTACTTAGAGTTAAAATTGCCATTTCACAATTTGCAGGGCTAAGTGTTCAGAAAATCATGGACATACTACCTTGTTTAACTGCTAAACAGCTAAAAATAGCTTCTCCTTTCATAAAGGATGTGTAGTCAAACACACAAACACTTCCTCCTACCTCAATCCAACAGATTCTTGGCATAATATAAGCCAATCTGACTCAAGAAAAAGTGTGCAACAAGTTGGGCTATTTATCGACCCTCCGGCTGCTTTGACAGAAAGAGAGTGGGGAAAACTTTCCTTCACATACAAACCTTGCAGCCAGTGACTAAATGGCTGATTAAATGGTGAGAGAGGAGTCAAAACAATACGTGCAAGAGCTGCAACATTTTAAAAATATGAGCATCTGTCTTCCAGGATTGCCTTACGACAACTGCAGAGAACTATGCCACTATCCTCATGTGTCATCATTACTTGCACAACTGTAATATTGTATGTAAGAGAATATGTAAAGCACAGTCATTATTCATTCAATCCTTAGGTAAAATGCTGCAATGAAACCATGGCTACACCTGACTGGAAGAGCAGAAAAAAATGCAAACCCAGCTGTCACCAGCGCATTGTTATGGTCACAATGGTTGCATCTTTGAAAACTATTGCATTGGATATTGTGAAGGGAAAGGTGTGGTACTTAGATGAATGATCCTCTCTGTTCCTTAGCACACTTTGCAGAATCACAAGATTATGTCCCAGTTTAGATTTGTGAGCTGACCTACAGATTTCATCCAGGTTTTCACCTCTCAGTGGGTGCACTGGACTCCAGAAAGTTTGTAGCTGTGTTTCCATACTGAAACATTTGCATAATGTGCTTGATTTGGTAAGGAAATGAGGTATGTAAATGTCTCAGCAACCTGAGCTGTACTTGTTCAAAGAACCTATCTGGAAACAAGTGAATGGTGGTAGGAGTTTAATTGGATTTTTGCAATGCATAAGTAGCACAAACAAACTCAAGCTTCAGGCCATAACTAGATACTGAGCTGTACCTGACTTCTGAGTCCTTACTGACCTTTAAAAGAATTGAGATGTGTCCATTTTCTAAGATGTTACTTTTCTCCTCATCCTTCTCTGTGCCTTTTGTGTAGCCCCACAAACTACTCCTAAAAGAGTCCAGAAACTGAGAAGCAAAACATTGCCAGCTCAGAGTGCTATTGGTGCCATCTCTGCAGCAATGCTCAAGTGCATTACAAGTGGGAATGGAGAGAAAACTTCTAATAAACTCCAGTCTTACTTGAAGTAAGCTCCTTCTGTGCTGGGGTGGAGGCAACAGGTTCTTCTGTGGACCCAAGGCCTTAGTTTACAATAGCAGTGCAGGGTTACAACATACAAATATGGTGTCTTCTTAGAACTTCACTGCTCTCCTCCCTGTCTGTGGCTTATAGGCAGAGGGTGTATGCTTGGTCCTTTACTGGGACTCTTAAATCTGCATCTCCCAAAGGGTTTTTTTTCTGCCTAGGGAAAAGGAGGCTAATAGGTAAAAAATGTAGGGATGTATTTGGAAGACTGATCCCTGTAGTTCTTTCTCCTAGCTATAATTTTTCACACTACTATCAAGTCCATAACAATAACTAAGAACAGGGACTTACCTGTATCCCCTTCTGCCTGAAAGATAAGTACTGAAAACAGATGCTAATTGTACACTTCCAGAGAGAAAGCAAAAGAGCGTGCTGGGGTGAGCCAGGACATATTCCTGCTGTTGTGCAAGGAAAAATGGCATTTAGATATGGGGAAATTTGTCTGTGGTTAACTGTGGCTTGCTAGGGGCAGGGGAGGGGTATGCATGTCTATGCAAAAACTCACAAGCACCACCCTGAAGTATTTTAAGTCTTGAAGATGAAACTAGTGATTACCTACTGTCTAAGTTGTTAGAAAATGACTATTCAATGCTATGCTGGGACAAGCTGAACTCAGTGACAAATAGCAAATGGAATAATAAATAGAATTTTATGTGTTTCTTTCGAAGCATAAAAATTGCTACAAATTACATACTGTTAAATGAAGACATGAAAACTTACTGGAAAACAGAGGGTGGCAACACTTAGACAAAAATGCAAATGTCATTCTGGTGCATATATTTTTACCAGAGGGAAATCAATGCCTGTGAAAACACCCAAGACAAGAATGCCTATGAAAATGAAAACACTCAAGGCAAGAATTTATTACCTTACAATTATTTTTTTTCACTGTATTCTCAAACATCCAGTCAAGTGATAGGAATTCAGTGCTCTGGATCCCAGTCACCCTTCTTTCACAGCTTGACTATAAGCACTGACAAGGAATTAGGACAGCATTTTACACCTCAAGTTAGACAATTTTATAACTAGGCACCTAAACAGCTAGCTAGCTTTGTTATCTTAGCTAACAAGCAAATGAACAGACTTCTTCAGAAAAGTTAACTGAAGTTGCTTCTTCAGGGTGACTTACAATGCTGTCTATAACCTTCCCACACCTTCAGATATGTAGTTGCAGGGACTGTAAAACTTCTCTTGCTACATGACATTGCATGTTGCAGTTAGGTTTTGTCACTGTAAAGCTCTTCATGCTGGAGCCAGGTTAATTAACAAATAGGTTTTTGTCGCTCTGCTATGACTTATGTTCCTAATAGATCTGCAGCAACCTTTGGTCCCAAGGAGCTAGCTTCTCCAAGTTCTCTTTTAATAATGTCCTCACATGTCTGAATAACAAAAGCCACCTTAGAATGGTAAGTCTGTCCTCCTTGGTACGGTCATTCCTTGTCTCACCTGACGTAACTTCTGTCTTTAGGCCATCTTCTTCACCTTTTGTACAGACATAATTCTTCTGAATAATGCTCTAAGCTGCTAACAAGACTGTTTATACAGACTGTAAGTGGTTAATGATAAGGAGAGCTATTTTTACAACCACTAAAAATTAAAATCATGGCTTCTGACATTCCTTTACAACATAAGCCTTCTGGTTGTGAGGTCTCTTTGTTTCAATGAACTGTCAGGTTCATGGCTAAATGTTAACATTATTCTCCAGTTCCAACCTCCAGACTGCAAAACCATCTAGTAATCCTTCCAGAGCAGACAGGACTCTGCTGTCAGGATGAAGGCAGGTTTGAAGGAGGAGCAACTGGAGGCAGCTCTCCAGGACTCTGCAGCAATAGGAAGCTGTCTTTGGTGGCCAGAAAAACAGTAGTAAGCAGCTACTTGTCACTAGTCAGAAAGAGCTCCTTATAACCAGCCTGCAGGTCTGTGGCTTTGTATTCTATGGTGTAACCATCTATGGAAGGAAAAACCATCATGAAGAGATGCTTCTATTTTCCTATTATGCACTCTCTCATTGGGGCTAGGTGTGAAGGTGTAATCTGTACATTTACATTAATTCTTAAGGCAGCTGTTCTCTGAATATTTATGCGATGTCCCTGGCAGGTCTAAAGAGAATCTCCAGTTTCTGTACCTGTGTACGTTTGGGGGATAGTAGTGTGACTGGCTAATGCATGAAAAGATCAGGATAACTTGCTTCCAAACTTCTAGCAAACTGATGACAATTGCAAGGCTCAGAGTCAGCAACAGTGGCATCCCACTGTGCTAAAGGTAGAGAGGGCTCTCTGCTGGTAGGGTCCTCTGGTATTTGCATATTGGTATATCTGTACTGTCCTGCTGCAGCTGTCAGGCTGATACGTATGAATGTGAGGTTTTGATAATAAGGAAATTAGTTTTCAATATGATAACAAGAAGCTTTAAAACTTAAACCCTGAATGCAAAAGCAATACTTCTGGTTTTTTTAGATCCAGAATTTTTAATTCAGCTTTCGGTGGATGCCCAGCAGTGGGCTCAGGTTTACTCAGTTGTTTGGCATTCCCTGCACATGTCCTGTCACTGGAGAGCAGTGTCCAACTTTGTCTTTCACCAGTGATGCTGAAGCAAGAGGATTTGGCACCATGAAGCTTATGTTTACACTAGCTGAATCATGGCCCCTTTTTGTGGCTCCTTCCCTCTGTCTTGTAAATTACTTAAGTTTCCGGTGCCAGAAATAAGAAGATTGGGTGAGTGAAGGGTTTTGGGGCAAATGAAAAGGTAAGAAGAGGTGTCAGATGACAAAATCAGCAGAATTGGGAAGTGTGTATAGGAAATGGAGAAGGAGGAAGCTGAGATATCAGGAAGGAGTGTAAGACTCAAGTGTTTTGTGTAGTTGAACCTCCAGCACTTCCAAGACAGAGGTCTAAGTTCTAAACAACATTACTTTTGTCTTGTTGCTATAAACCAATAAACAGGAAATGTCTAATAGCAATAAACAAAGGACAGGAAAAAGGAAACACCACTAATCAAACAGGAACACAGCCTGGGAACACAAAGAGGAACAAACAAGTTACATTTCGCCCCATTCACACTCAGGACTGACAATGATAACAAGTATGACAAAGGACAAAAAAGAAAGAGACAGTTGTGGTAGGACAGAAACTAAACCCAACATTATGAGAGACATTTTGTGGCCTTGTTTAATGTGAGGAAGGAGGACAGGAGCTCTTGGCCTTCTACAAAATCTAGTTGCAGTGTTACCTCTTACACAGGACAGTTTTACAAGCTTGTCTCTGTGAAACTGCAACTACCCCACCTTAGATCCATCTCTTGTCTTCTGTAAGCATGTTTGCATCAACAGAAAGAAAATACATGAACGTGAAAACATGTACAACACTCAGCAGTTGCCAAAGCAAAGCTCTGCTCATGCTGGATGGAAAGTGAAAACACAATTTCTTTCATTTTTATATACATTATATGTATGTATGTATGTATGTATTTGTGTATGGGTGCCCTATTTCCAGCATTCATAGATTTTTCTTTAAGGCTAGGGAGCATCCTTTAACATGTCCTTTGCTCTCTTTTGTATGTTTGTTCTGTGTTTTAGCCACAAAACCCTTTTTGGAAAACAAGCTGTTTATGTGGAGAAACTTTAAACTTTCAAAAATAAGCCCTAGTGTTCTTCTGAATGTCATTCCACAAACTTCATCCCGAAAATAAAACTACTTCCCTAGAAATATTCTGTTACAAATCGTACTGGATTATGATTCACTTAACGATCCCTTAACTTTACATTGCACCTAAACCATAAAGGTGAATAATGGAGAATTGTTCTGATTTCCTTCCTACATATTTACTTACTTAGTTTAATTTACTTACCAAAGGACTCATAATTGTATAATGACCCATCCCCGCTACAACGGCAGCAGCAAGACTAATATCAAGTTTTGCTTGTATGAAACGACACTGAGGTCATGAGCAGAAATACAAAGTGTGGTGAGCAGGACAGATCTCTGACATACAAAATACTACACACAGTTCATCATTAGAGCACATAAAGGTGTCAGCACGCATCACCAAATACAGCTGTGGTTTAAACCACTGGTAATTATGATTCTCAGACATATGGGTCAACTCTACAGTTTTACTAAAGTGGCACATTTACCCTCAGGCTACAATTTGAACCCATGCCTTATCTGCTAAAACTTCTGATACTTTGGGGTTTTTTGCATGCAGTAAGTGCTCAACACAAGATGAACATGAGGAATTTTGGTAATAACAGTACAGCATTCACACTGGCTAAGTGCATTGCAAGCAAACCCTGTATGCAGCCCATTTCTTCTCAGTATTATTAACAAAACTATTTAAAGTTTAATCAGTCTTTTCAGTTCTTGGCCAGGCTCTCATTCTGATGTCTGAATTAAAACAAAATGAAAAATCTCTAATGAAAAATTCCCTTAAGAAGTTTTTTTGCTACTAAGCTGATACAGGTGCAATACCTCAGCTCGCTAAAGCAAATACTCTGGCTTTGAAAACCTGAGACATTTATTCTTAACTTCAAGTTTTAAAACCTTTAAAAAGAAAATATTAGAAGTAGAAACCTGGGAGTAAAGTAAACCAAAGCCTGCATAAGTTAGTTTTGGCAAAATTAGTAAAGAAAACAGAACAAAATAAAAAATGATCAAGGGAAGGAAAAACCCACAAATATTTAGGCACTCAGCATAATTTTTTTCAAAGTGAATTTTCACCAAAACATGTACATAAACTGAAAACTTTGTTAAAACATAAAGCTTGAAAGGATTTAGTGGACAGGGATCTTGTTTATTATGTGAGACTGTGATGTCAGTCCAGGTGGAGGCTGTAATGAAAACAGTTTCATGATTTTGGTCCCATTCCTTTGAAGGCTAACTCAACATCACAAACCTGTCACATCATACAACACCTGTTGGCAAGGGCATGGTTGCTGCCATCTAGAAAGTCCTAAGACTGTATGGACAGTATCTAAACTGACCTATAAATCATTTGTGTGATACTGAGTCAGTAAACATAGGTTAAAATCTTTTGATGGTTATTATCAATAGTTTGGAAAATATGAAAGACCAGGTTTTCCAGGAATGTACATGAGTCCGTCTGGAGTGTGAAAAATACTCTCCAAGTGTGAATGGGACCAGTGGTTGAACAAACATATACTTGGGGGGACCTGGCTCGCAGATCAGTCCTGAGCATTATGCACGCTCTTGTCACATCTGATGTGGACCACTTAAAAATAAAAGCAATCAGCACTTTTAGTAAATATGCTATAACCCCAGAATGGAGAAGGAAAAGTGCAATCTCTCTGAGACAGGAAATGTGCCCACATGCCCTCTCAACTTGACAGAAGTTTTATGAGAAGCTCCTCTTTTAAGAGAGACTTCTTTCAGGGGGTCCCACAATGGGTCCAAACCAGCCTCTGGGATCCAAACATCTCAAGAACTTCTTCACATGAGCCTGTTCCTAAAGAAAGATACAGGAGGAGGAGGAGCAGGAGGGAAAGTCCTGAGTTTTACTCAAAGAATAGGACTATTTTCTTTCATGACAGCAGGGTTGATATGCTGCCTCTGTTGGTGCCTGGGAAAACAAATGTAGGCAAATTCTCTGTTAGTGCTGTCTGTTGTAACTTCACATGGGATAAGAGAATTACAGTGGGCTTCCATGGAGGCTTGACCACCATACATTTAGATGGCTGTCACACACATGCACACACAAAATGCTGCCTTTACTCACTAAAGTGCACACACCACAAACATAGCAAAGTACTTGCATTAAATGCAATCCTTTGATAAGGGGTCTTTATTCCAATATTGCAGGAAGGAAGTATGTCTCTTGTAAAGCATGCATTTCAGATTTCTAACTCAGGCTGTCAGGCAGGCTGGGAGGGGTACTCTTGTTCTCCCTCAGCTCTCACTGCACACATTTCCTTTCAAGTCCCACACTAACAGCACAGAAAGGACACGTTACTCCCAGTTTGTACATGGAAGCCTTGTCAGACACTGGAAGGAGTCCTGGTAGTTTTCTGAAAGCTGAAATGCTGATTGTGAAGCCCGTGGAAGGTGCTGATGATAAAGTTCTGGGTCAGGTAGGTACCTAATTCTATGCTGACTGCATGCATTTACATCTCAATATTCATCAGTAAGTCCCTTCTCCTCAGCTTGGCAAGTACCAAAAGCAAGTCAGCCCTTTTCATGAGAAGAGGGTACTGTCTCATCCTTTATAAGAAGGATGCTGGTTATTCTACATATCCTGAATATCCCCTTTTGGAGATGGAGGCAGATCCTCCTGTCTGCCAGAGGGTGAATTGGATGAATTAGCAGGAAACACCTCTGCCAGGAGTACTGTGTGTGTCAGACCCTAAGATGGCATGAACAGAAAATGCCTTGAGAAGCAGACCTGCAGGCAATGCAGATCTGCTAACAGCATGTTTAAGAAGGACTTAAACATGTAATAGGCAGGTGTCAGACAACTTTGCTCCCTCCTTGGGACGTGTGCTGGTTTAAGGCTAANGGTGCACTGGAAAAGCCACTTAGAGATTTGAGGGCTAAATTCAAGCAGCTGAAGTGTTAAGTGGGGGATTCAGCCTCTCTGGGGACTGATCCTCTCATCGTTTGCTAAGTATGGAGCAGGGAAATGAAATTTTTCTGTGTGAGTGAATGAAAAATTGTGCCGTTAGTGAAAAAAACCCCACAGTTACAAGTCTTTGTGATTTCCCCAAGGAAGGCAGACATTGTCTCAAGCCCAGGCAGCAGCATCCTGGTGCAACCCTCAGAGACAACTTTACTCAGTTCTGCCACTGCACTTGGATGTGCGTGAGCTCCGAGTGCTTACACAGAAGCATGGAGCACATTCAGACCTCAGCTAGACTCAAGTCTAGATATATTTTCCTGATAGGGTACTCTTATCACTGTGGCAGTCTTTGGCTCTGGTTTGTAAAAGCCAGCACCAGTAGAAACCATGTCTTTTTTAAAATTTGCTGGACATTTTTTCCCTTCTGCCCACACCAGCCCCCTTGCAAAGTGGTAAATTACAAAGGTTTCTGTTAAAGGCTTGTCTAAACCTAAATCCACCCAAATAAACTACCAGTAAATTCTGATGACTAAGCATTTTTGCATGATGTATGAGGGTCTCAGCTTTGTCTAGTAGCTGGAGATGACTCAAACAGTCTAGGTTTCCAAGCAAGTTCTGGCTGCCTGGCCCATGGTCCACTCCAGAGTATTAAGTCAGCCCTAGGTTGAAGTAGTCAGGAAACCACGTGAAGGTGAAATTCTTGGTTTTGGTCACAGATTCAGCAAGTTCAGAGACACGCAGTGCCCTAGGAACAAATGCAGAACAGCACAAATCCTGAGGTCATTCATAACTCAACAGCTTTGTAAATGTAATAATTGTTGATAAGTTGTACAGACATTCCATTTTATTTACAATTGAAAAATTTTATAGAATTATAGAAAGACTTAAGCTGGCTAGAACTTGGGAAGACCATGAGTGAAAGGATTCACACTTGAAAGCTAAGTGCCATAAGCCATGTGTTCACTAATCACTCAAATCACCTTCTCATGAGATAAGCACCAAATATATCTGCAGTTCTAATCCAAAGGTGAAATCAACGTAGTTTTCAAATAATCTTTTGATGATTTATAAACAAGGAATAATGGCAGAATGTCACTTGTGTCACAGCCAACACAGGTGCAAGTGGAAAGGAGAGTGCACAGGGCACAGCCTAACTCTATGTCAGAAGTTCTCTGAGTCTTGAGGGGACTCTCAGGGCTCTTCTTTCCTGGAAATACTAATTAATTTATTGTTATTGTTGTATATTTATTTTTCTTAGCATCTAACATCCGCAATGCATTTGCTATTACTTTTTTTTTTTTAATTTAATAGCTGCTGTCCTTAGATTGAACTATTGCTTTATTAGTCAATTTTAAATAAATTGCTTTAATAAAGGAAAAAATACTTTCCTGTGATATTTCTGTCAACAAAAAACAAATACAGTTTTAAAAATGTTCTCTGTGTTTCTAATCTCAGTTTTATGTTTTGTTTCTTTGAAGTAATTGCTCATTCCTGACCAGTTCTGTTTCCCAGTATCCCATATGAACGTCATTACAGTTGTGGATGTATTCAGTCCCCTTTTATTGCCTCAGAAGGAGGGGTTAGCAGCATACTACTTTCTCTAACTTACTCTTATTAAAAGAAAAGTAATATATTACCATAGGGACCAACTTTCTTTTATTCTACTTATTGATGCTATCATCTGATATCCATTAATGAAGCTTTTTATTCTTTATGTATCCATGTATAATACAATTGTCTGGAGAATCAATGTGAACTTTCAAAAAGAATCAAACCAATGTACAGCCTCCTTTATGTGAAAGTGAAAAACTTGTACCGTTAAAGTATCAGTATTGGTTTGGTTTAGTTTCCAGACGCACACTTCTCCAAAATTCTCTAAAGACCTCCATTTGGCGCAGTATAGCAAGCCCCAGTTATAAAACTCCCCAGTGACATCCAGGTTACAGCAGAACTGCTTGGCTGCTAGAAGCATTCTGGAGTTTGAATGTTTTCCTGTTTGCATATTAAAAAATGTCAGATGCTGAGCTGTGACATCACCTTGTTCCAAATCATATCTTGATCATCTCGACTGCTCTGCTTTCCCATGCTTACAGCAGCTTAAGCTCCTCCAGCAGCTTGTTGGTTCGGTGGAGAAATTTTTGACTCTTTCATCCAAAGTCTAACAAGAAAACATTGGTGATGTAGCATGAGTGGAGGGTTTTGTATGCTAAAGTCTGCCTCTCAAGGGAAGTTTATTGGCATATTTGAAGAGCTGAGGATGTTTTTGTAGAATAGAAGCCAAGCTGACTGCGATAAGACCATGTGGGGTGGAACACCAGGATATTTTCTGTTTAGTTAAACTCTCATATCTCTGAGTAATTTAAAATGCTGATTAGATTTTATTGAAGACTTGTGTTCCATTTTCTCAAGAGGTCTATAAACATGAGGATCTTCTTAAGTCTATAAACAACTCATATTCCAATGCCAGGATTTAAAACAAACAAACAACCCCCCCCAAAAATATCTCCTAAGACATTAGTTGAGATTCTAAAGGCCTATAAATTAATTAGCTTTCCAAAAGAAAAGAGTATGAACTCTAGGAGAGTCACTGACTTCCCCAAATAGTGTGCTAAGCAATCCAGGATCTGTTCCAAGGCTTGCTGAAGGCAGTGAAACCATCCTTTCACCGTGACAGAGGTCTAAGGGGTCTGCTGCATCCAATAGCACTATGAAATATATGTAATTGTGACTTGAATTTTATGACATATTACAGTCATTTGGACACACAGGACATTTGGAAGGAGTACCTGCTTTATAGACAAGAACAAAAGAGAGAGGGAGTTTTATATATGAGAGACTATCCTGACATAAATTGGTGGGGCAGTAGAAGTTATCAGTGGCAACAATTAGTTGAATAGTAATAGGATTTCTTGTTTAGGTTGTCTGGTCAAGACAAATTGAAAGTGCCCACAAATATATCAGGCAAAATTACTTCCAAGTTCTTGTTTTTCCCTGCTGAGATGATAAATTTGTGGTATGTGCAATAGGCAAAGCAGCTAGTGTGCTGTGTTTACTACCCTGTTAAAACCTGCTGCTCAGTATCGAGCTAAGAAATATTCACACTAAACATTATTTCTGTTGGAAACAACCTTTGATGCTTATGATAGACTCTAAAAGAATTACAAATACACAACAATTCCATACACTTTGAATGTGATATACTCCATAATTTAATAAAATATTAGTTTTGCCTTTTCCAGGAAATCTGGCATGCATTTTCCCATTGACTGACATGGCTGACTTTCATGTGCCATATAACCCAGGCTGTTCTCTTGTGACACAGTAAGCAGGCAAAGAGAGAAAACTCTCTACTTTCTGTAGCAGATATTGAAATCTTCTACAGGTGTGAAATATGAAAATGTAAATTAAATAACCTCCATAATGATTTGCTAGCTGTATTTTGGGTCTTTTCCTGTGCTAAGCTTCTCTGTTTCCACAGAGAACAGGACTACAATTTCACACTAGTTGTGTATCTGCTTTAAACAGGTGCATACAAATCCAATGGGGAGAAGAAGAGAGGACAGTCTCACTTGATGGGATTTTGACCAAATCACCCACAATGAAGAAAGAATTGTGAGCAGGTATGGCAAAACAGGATAAATTTGTGGGTTCAGATTCACAGTATTAGTCTAAAAAAGTTTCAAAAATTAAGACTGCTTTAAATGGAAACTTATTCAAAGTCTTAATTTTGCAATATCTTACTCAAAACAAAAATTGAAAACCTAAATGTCTAAAGACATGCTTCTGACTTTCACATACATGTATCTAAATTCATGAGCACTCATTTGCTGCTCTAAGTATTAACTAAAAATACACCAACATAATCACATTAGGAAAAGATAATTATTTCTCAGTCTTTGTTTGGTTTGGAAAATAGAACTTTTATAGTATTGGGGGGGGGG